>NDFZ01001838.1:0-15266 GCA_002192655.3 Mamestra configurata | reverse complement strand
GTCATCGAATATTGTTGCCTTGGTTCTAAAAATTCTGGATCGATATCCAATATATTGAATAGTGAACTTTTTTTAGTCATACAAAGTGTACTTGTGTATTTCTTTTAGGCTTTGAGTACCTACTTAAGAATCTTCGTGGAGGTATTTTGGGGCTTGAGGCCTCTTAGCAAAGTTGTAAAGAAATATTTGCCATATCTAGATGTTCAAATTAAAGCTTGAGTTGGCAGAAATGTAAGGAAATAATAAGTTACTTAAATATCATTCAGTCAGGATGGTCTTTATCAAAACATCACAGGCAATTACTTTTATTTTGAAAATTCAACCGCATTACAATAGATTATGATAGAATGTATGTTAGAAATTGTAGTGATTTTTTTTCTTTAGTTTCTGATAAAAACACCATCGTAGTTTTCTGAGCACAACACCAAGAAACAATCAATCAACTTGATTAAAAACGCCTTGAGTTGCCTATTTTACTTTTTAACCTTTTGAACGCTAGAGCATAAACGCATCGGCGTGCCCCCGACGCCAATTCCATTAAACAAAAAAAAAAAAAATGTCGTTCTTTTTGTCACATATTTCACACGCTTGCTTATCATGTATACGTGACAACGGCGTTTAAAAGGTTAACTATTATAATAAAATCATTAAGTACGGAACCCTTCATTAAATCGTAGTTTTCGCCGACCCGTCTCGAGGGCGCACTATAATCGACATTCCGGAATGGTAGTCCCTACTGTTACAAAAGTGCCCATAATGGCCCTTTAAGTAAAATAATTCACGCGGCTCTCAAATAAAATGTACATCCTTTGTTAAAATCATCACTTTCTATTACTAAAATGTACATCACTTTAGACGATGTTTGTATTATTTTGTCTTTTTTGGGAGGAAAATACAAAGCAACAGTAAAATTGAAAAGGAAATAATCTCACGAAAAGCAGATTATAGATAAGTGCTACCCACTTACAGGATAGGTAACGTTATACCTTAGAATAATACCCTTAGGCAATTTCACTACACCTTCATAAAGTGTCCTCTTCGAAGATTATGTTACACCTATCACCCGTAAATAATCCATGAGGACAATATTCTCAAACTCATGCTTGACGTTTCATGGGCAAAGCGATATGTTGCTAAGGACAAAGCGATATTATGTCCATTGAATATGGGATCGGATAACGATGTCATATTTCAGTGCACAGAGGCACTAGGGCCCATTTGGGATAAACTCGTAAACTGTTGAGCTACGCAGTTGAGTCAAGCGCTTTGATGAAAATATTATAGTGTCGATAAAAGTTTGATATCGTTGACGTTTGGTGATAATTCAGGCGTGGAGAGGACAAATAGAAAATTTTGAGCACTTTTTGGCTAAACAGAATCTGAAGTAATAAAATGTGGATTGCCATGCACTTGCTGGCGTATTAAAACGCCTAATGTAGCGGAATCTTTTAACTAACCACGAATCCTTTATGTTCTTAGTTTCGAAATGTGGCTGATTTTTATAGTAAATACTGATGACCATTTAACTTTAAAATAAATAAAATTACTTTGGAAAAGTATTAAGTACCTTTCTTTGCTTCCCACTGCTAGACACGACACAAATACACGTCAAGGTGTTCCCTGTAAGTGTCCCTTAAAGTAGGGCAGAACAGGGCTAAACGTGCCGGGGGTAAGTTGTTCCGATGTAATTTAATAATGTAACGGACGTTACTGGCCAAACTAAGATAGTTGTCATCGGTGAGCTGCAGCGATCCGTTTTATGACTAATTTACTTAATATGTTTATCTATTTTTTCATAAAGCCTATTTCAATCGAAACAGCATACCCGCGGCACGTGTAGCCCCGCTCTCCCCTGGTCTTATATCCTTCCTTACTTAAAACGTTAACAGTCCCCGCAGCAATAACACACTAACGTATCACTATTTCGTAACACCAGAGCACATAAAGTACACCAAAAAATAGTTCCACTCTTATAGAACTACGCTGAGTGTCTGTACCACATAGGGTAAGCGAACTTAGCAAGACCGTGCTACGTGTACCACATAGGGTAAGCGAACTTGGCAAGACCGTGTTACGTGTACCACATAGGGTACGCGGACTTGGCAAGACCGTGCTACGTGTACTACATAGGATACGCGGACTTGGCAAGACCGTGCTACGTTTACCTCATAAGGTACACTGGACTGCGTGTTAAAGTAAAGTAAAGCTGCATACATACCTGCCAATGCTGATGAAGCACATGTGCATGATGCTGGCTGAGCACGCCAGCACGTCACAAGTGACGTACACGTTACACCAGACCACACCCAGCGGCCAATACCCTGCGAGAAAATAGACTTTGAATTGGCTGTACGGAAATGAAGAGTTAGAAGACAAAAATGGAGCTTGTCCTTTAGGAAAAAACATGAAGAAGTGGTGAACAAAGTTCGGTATATATAAAAAAGTAGATTGATAGAGCATTGTACACTGTGATTGTACAATTATTTAATTTTCATGATATTCAACTTCCTAAAAAGGATTTTTCTTAGGTGTTAACTTTTTAATATTTCATATACCTATCTATTACACTGTAGCTGCTTGATACGTACCAAAAAAACAAATTCGTAGTATTAATAGAAGGTGGGTTCATGTATGTATTTTCTAGTGTTACTGAAAACGAGCATAAATAAGTTGGTATTTTTTTTTCACCTCACATTCGTGTCTTTAACTATATTTTCGCCCCAAAAATATTTACAGCACAACATCCAAAATTAGATTTCGAGACGGCAGCAATATATTTTTGACTACTTGATCATTTCCGACGAATTTCCATACAACTATGAGTAGAAGATTGCTTCCGGCTGACAAATATGCCAAATTCAAAGGAACAGGTACTGGGAATAAGATTTTATGTCCCCAGCTGTGTGACACATAGTTGTAGCGAGTGAAAAGCGGGAAAGATGCTTTATACCAGCTTTTTATTAAATTTAAATTGAAGTGGCATATTGCTGGCAGAACAGATGGTCGATGGGGCCGAAAAGTTCTGGAGTGGCGACAGCGTACCGGAAGACGCAGCGTTGAAAGGCCTCCCACAAGATGGACCGATGACCTGGTGAGGGTCGCGGGTAGCGGATGGATGCGAGACGCATAGGACCGGTTGTTGTGGCGACACATGGGGGAGGCCTAGGTCCAGCAGTGGACGTCTTTCGGATGATGTGATGATGAAACTTTTTATTTTAGGTTAAATCATTTAATGATTTATTAGTTAATGTTGCTGAAAGTCAAAAGACGGCTAAGCGGAAAAATATGTATGATTAAGCAGACCAATCATTTGGTAGCTGTGGAACTTTTCGCAAGTTTCAAAATGTTTCATTGTTGTATGTACCACGTATTTTAATTGAATTTTGTTTAGTGATTTTATTCGTATATTGAATTCTAGAGTATTTTTTGTAGTTTTATGAATTTTGTTTACTGCTGAATTTAATGATTAATAAATTTGTTTTTGTATTTAAATTATTTTATTTAATTGTTTTTATTTTTAGTAATTTTATGATTTATTTATTCACTATTAACTGATGAATTTGAGGATTATTGTATTTTAGTGTTGGAGTGATTGTCAAATGTTCGTATATAAGTTTGTGTAATTTTTAATATTGGGACTTGGTGCCTTATTAAAGAGAATTTATTATATTATTACTAAAATTCTTAAAAAAAAAAATGTATTTATGAATAGTGTTGTCTTACTTTTCAAAATGTAGGGAGCCTTTTTATGAATATTCAATGACATAATATATTACTTACTCTTTCTAAAATGATAAGAAGCTCAGGAATCAGTTGATGCTTGTCGTTCAACAGAGCCGTGTGTCCCAACAGTTTATATTAGATAGCCATAGCTGAAAGCGTTCACACAATTGGTTGAACTTCCTTTCATGAAAGGCTTGCGTAGTGGAAATAGGTACAATTTGTAAGGCTCTGGTACACGCTCTATGAAAGATGTGGACTATCTGAGCAAATGGAGTCTGCGAGCAGTGAGAGGTACCGTGTAACCGTTTTCATGCAATTTTCTCAAGCCCCTTGTGAGTCGTTTTAAAGGAATTGTTGGTGATGCTATGTATTGATAAGGTTGGAGTTGAATGATGGTTAGGAATGAAATACATTTTAGAGATATATTTTGAAATAAAATATATTTTAAAGATGCTACATGACTATCAATCTGGACTGATATATAATTTATATGAATAATTTGCTGTAACATATTTAAGCAAATTATAGATTTGAGTCTTGTGAATGTACTTTGATACAGATATAAAAACAATTCATATTTATATAGCTAGTAATATCCACTATCTTAAATAAGATTAAAAGTTCAAAAACTTACCTAAAAATCCAGGAATCGCCCCCATAGGCATCACGAACAAGCTGACTAATAAATCAGCGATCGCCAGCGACAGCAAAAAATAATTCGTCACATTCTGTAGCCGCTTATCTAAACAAACGGCTAGACACACCAAAATATTACCCACACCACCCGCTATTATAAACACTATCACGAACAGAAAACTCCAATCGTAACCCACTTTATCCACCACTTTTTCCGTCATATTCCTAAAGTCATAACTACACTGAAAAGTTTCCACCACACTTAGAACTGATGTTTCATTCAAAGCGTCAATGTATAACGTCCGATTTTGAGTTTCCGTGTAACAGAATAGCGTGTCCAGGTCGCAGAATAAACTTGGTAGGCGGAGCCAGAGATTCTTGAGTGCACTCTCGAAGATTATGGTCACCATGTTCAGCTTGAGGTAAGTAGCGCATAGAGTGTTGTTGCTACCAGCATCGGAAGTATTACACGAAGAGCAAGTATATGAGGTTTCATTTTGGATGTCTATGTTTAGTTCACAAGTATAGTTAACGAAGTTTTCGTCAGTAGCACAGTCGAGCCCGGAGAATGAATCGCCGCAACCTCGCCCGTGGATCAGATGGCATTGGAATTCTTGAAACGCTGTGTCCAGGAATGTGAGATTATTCATGTCCGAGACCATGCTAGGTCACATGTTGTACTCCGTCTTTGCTGGACATCCTTGCGGGATCTGGAACAAGATAAAAAAAGTATTTTAATATCTAAGTTTCATCATGTCTACTTCGTTCTTTATGACTATAGTCGTTTTTATTGTTCTATAACTTGTCAGTAATTCTCGTCTCGAAAATCTCATAGACACGTAGGCTACTGGTATCCTAATCCTTACTAATATTATGAATGCGAAAGTGTGTTTCTTAGGTAACTTATTATTTTGATGAATTCTGGTACATAAATTAGTGCCCCCTGGAATTCTTTAACGCGAGCGAAACGAAGAAGCTGTTTTTTAATATTTATGTTTTGCAATTATTATTTTTTTGCTTAAATCGTTTGTTTTTTGTTTAAGAAATACATATAAAGCTGGGTACCGGTGTTACGGACCGTAATGTGATATTCGCAGCGAGCATGTTATGTTACGCCATGTCCTAAAATCCGTGTAAAACAAAACACATAGGCATTATGTTCGTGCTCGTTTCCACATACTGACTGCACGAATGCTCGCTTTGTAACATGTTACATTACTCTCCTTTATAATCACCCCTCGCCCGAACAAAAGAAGGTGAAATTAAAAAAGCCACACTTATTAAAATCTAGAAAATTCTTTGCTGCTACAATTTTAATTTTGTCCCTTGTTTCTTGCCTTTAAAACAAAGTTGAAAATAAAAATGACAAATAGACGCTGATATTATAAATGAGTATTTAATTAACTAAAGATTAATTATTTCGAGCAAGTTGCTACAGTGAGTATGAGAGCATTAATTAAACGGTTTAATGATCATAAATTCAGGCTTCATTTCGCCATCTAACATTATTCAAAGCGTAATTTCCGAGATGTTGACAAGTTAATGGATCTCTGGTTAAAGTGTAGACTGGTGAGGAATAGATTCTCAGTATGCTACCCGTTCTGGAGTGGCGACCGCGTACCGGAAGACGCAGCGTTGGAAGTCCTCCCAAAAGGTGGATCGATGACCTGGTGAGGGTCGCGGGTAGCCGATGGATGCGAGAAGCACAAGATCGGTTGTTGTGGCGACACTTGGGGGAGGCCTATGTCCAGCAATAGACGTCGTCGGCTGATATGATGATCAACGGTGATCAACGGGTAGCATCATCATCATCAGATGATGATACTTGATGACCAGGCACGTGCTACAGTATGACCAAATCCAGAGCTCAGTAGATAATGGATTCAAATGTTTCATTATTTAAACAAGTACTAGCGAACCTGGCATGTCGTCCTGCCCGGAAAAGTAGCGCTACATTCAATATGATAAGTATTTATTTAAAATTTAACATTTTTAATAATCTAATTGCTTGACAGTGCGTGATTTTAACTGCAAAGGTTTACATGTATATTATGTAGGATTATAGCAAAGGTGACAGACAAACAGTTCAAGATCAAGGATCAGTAAGTGATAATTGATTAGTTTGAAAAATTGAAGATCAGCAATTTAATCATTCATTTTCTTAATTTTAGACTAATGATTTGATAGTTACTTAATTATTTCGAAGCCATTGTCTTTTTTCTCCTGAACTGTGTTCTGTTTTGTCTGTGGTATGACCAGAGACTCGAGTGATGCATTTTTGTTTTTTTATTTATTTTTGTTATAATTGTTGTTGATTAGTTTATTATTTGTATATACGTGTTTCTGTGCGTTTTTTCCGGCAGAATAAACTGATTTTCTTTCTTTATTTCTTTCTATTTATTTTTATACAATTGTAATTGGCCATTACTACGTAGTAAACGGAAAAAAAGAAACATAATAACTCTTTATGACTTTGACATAATTTCCATTCCCGAACTTTTCACCTATAGTCTTGTCTAAAACATGACACATATAATATTATGGCACACATACCCGGCTGCTTCAAAGCAGGCTAGAGTGCACTTGGCTCTGCATATTAACGCAGAGCCGTGAGAGTTATCAAGAAGTACTGCAGAGAGGGCCTACGATAATGTAGTGTGATGCGATTTTGTTTTAATGGAAGTGGAACGAAAGAAGAATTAAGAGAATTTTTACTAAATTCTCTTAATTCTTTTAAGCCTTTGGATTTGAGTGATCTTTTTAAAAAGTTCGTTTGATTTGTAAAAAAAATACCTGGATGGTGAAGTAAAAAAAGGTGAAACTTGAGCTTAAAAAGTTATGGCCAATTAACTAGATCACTAAATCTGTTCCTCTTTCAATTCTTCTCAATTCTGCCTCAACAAAATGTCATGACACATATTTACGAATTCTCAGCCTTCCTGCCGTTTGATTCTGTAAACATGTCGAAGTGAATGAAGGCTTAGGTGACTTGATCACGAGGTGACCTGTCAATCCATATAATCAAGATGTTACGTGATCAGGAAGTGAGATGTCATTCCATCTTGATTATATGGATTGACAGCTNGAAGTGAATGAAGGCTTAGGTGACTTGATCACGAGGTGACCTGTCAATCCATATAATCAAGATGTCACGTGATCAGGAAGTGAGATGTCATTCCATCTTGATTATATGGATTGACAGCTCACCTCGTGATCACTTCACTCAAGCCGTCACTCTGACATGTTTACAGAATTGACCATATATTGGTCTTCATTTTAATTTCAAAATTTAGAACTATTTATTGAGATCACTCATTCCACAAACGTGCAGCCTTTAGATAGCTTATTCGGCATATTCTACAATTATTTAACGAACGATATATTTCTATATGGTAGTGCGATAATTTTAAACAGAGTTTTGAGGTTTATTTTGTAAAGGCTGTTGACGTAGGATCCCAACATTTAACTCTACAATATTGTGCAGTACAGCCAGTGTGGTAGGCGCCGCAACATAGTACATTGACCTTTCCCTAACATGTCTTAAATAAAAATAAAAAAACTTTAATTATAAACCGTTTTTCATTACTAGAGAACGTAAAGAATCACGATAGAAGTCGATTCATGACAGCTTTAATGTATTTATTCTGTTTTTGATATAAAGAAAGTCAATAAATGTATGTGGGTCAATAACCGTTATTGCACTTTTATCTGGCGCCTACCACAAATGATTATTCAATCAATCAATCAATCAATCAATCATTTATTTTGTTGAACATAGGTATGGTTACAGATGGTACATTGTCTAATATATATGCGCTATGTTTTGCCAATATATGGCGTACAAAATTTATTAAAAGTGTGCTCGGATATTCTATATTTAACTGACCGCTTTTTGTGGTAAGACCCCAACGCGTAAATGATCGGGAACCGCATCGATGGTGTATAAAAAAATTGATTGTCAATAAAGTCGGTTTACGGACGATAGTTTAACGTGACAATGTCATAACAAAACATTGATGAAATGATCGTAGCGTTACAATGAGTCATCCTTTTTCGTGAGTGCAGCCGGCGTTCATCGATTTATTAGACGTTGTCACGTCAAAAAGGTAAATGACATAAATAATTATATTAATAAGCTAAACCTTCAAGTGTTTCAGATTTAAGAGAAACGAGATATTTTTATTTGCAATCGCATAAAAGTCATAACCATGAACAAGAATTTCATTCACGAAAGTTATTTATTACCGAAAAAAATAATTCCAGACCTTGCAACCAAAACGGATCATTTATTCCACATATTCCACATTGCGGAAAATCAGATAAGTGTAGATCGTAACACGTGAGTGGCAGACCAGTCGCAATTTATCGCAGAGCGTTCCGGTACATTCAGAAATTCTGAAATGTCCAGTCAAAGGAATTTTGGCGCTCCGGGTCCAATTCAGGCTGGCTGTAACGTCAAAGTTGAGTACTGCTCGGGGTGACGGTAGTTACGGGTGTGCTACAATTTGTCAGTAGGTATTTAGGCTTCAACAGAAAGGTGCGGCGCAACGGCCCGATTGTGAAATTGTATTGTATGTAAAGCAATTTTAGATAATAATAATAATGTTTATTCACATAAATATGTACATTTCTTTTCACAAGTAGAGTGCTTAATCTAAACTTAAAGTACACAAAAGTATTAGCATTTGGGGCCGGACTAGGCATAACCTGTATTCCAGCCCTCAATGCCGATCCCCCTGAGTTACAAATTAAGAATTTTTGTTATGAAATTGTATTGATTCCATTAATGAATGTACGTTACTTATACAATTTCATAAGAGAAAATCAGAAAAAAAAAATTGTGTGTGTACTTATGTACACGCGTTAGAAGTTATACGTCTTTGGCGTATGGAAAAAAAAAACATTCACAACTAAAAAAATATAAAAGTTTTAAAATATTATTTGTATTGTTTTCAGCTTCAATTTGTTGCGTTCGAACGATCGCCAATTAAGTCTATTACGCTAAATAACTAATACGTTTCATAGTTAAAAACTGTTTGTTCATAAAATAGGGCAGATATCATGCAATTTTTTTTTTTTGATTCGAATGTTTTGTTAGTAGTATTTGAAATTAATACCAACTTTCTATTCTGGATGGTGTGTACCTGAGAAGTTTATGGGTACCTACTTACAATGACATATAAGTTACGAGACTCCTTTTTTCAAAATGGTCAATACTAATAATTATTATAAACGGTAAAATTCTTTGTTCCGTTCTACTGTAGATAAAAATCCGATTAAGAAAACTCATTCATGAGGAGGCTGTTTTTTGTCTTCGAAAAATCATCATATTCCAATAAAATCTTCTAGGATAGAATAAAAGGAGCTGATCCGCGGGAAAAATTAGTGTCTAATCAATTACTTTTATCAAAATATTTGTATCTTATATTTTGGCGCTTTATTTCGAAATTAAAACCACATTCTTCTTCGAAATTCAAACATAAAAGAAACAAAAATCAATCAAAAAGTGAGCGTAAGCGTTTTGTTCAATTGCGTATAACGGATTCTACATCGTGAAGTTAGTTCTAGGTGGCATTTTCATGCTACCTAGAACTAACTTCACGATGTAGAATTCAGGTGTCGGTGTGCGCGCGCATCGTAAAAATTCACTCTCATCAGTTTTCTCCATCGCGCCAAAAGAAGTATAACTTCAAAATCTGTGAAGTAATTTTAGAACAATTTTAAGATAAAATTGTACGTTGTCGTTTTGACCTACCTATCTACGGGTACCTTAAAACTTGCGTCACTACCTTACGTACCTTCGTGTGCAATGGTTAATACGTTGTCTTTGTCCTCCAATGAGAAGAATGGAGTTGGGATCTAACTCTCCATATGCTAGGTTTTGTAGGGTTTTGAATAGTTTCAGTGACAGGGTTGATTTTCAGTTTGATTCTCTCAATAAGCAAAAATTAAAATTTATGGACTGTTTAATAGATTTGTTGTAAATGTTTTTGGACTGCTTGTACGTAACTTTTTCAGGAAATTTTGCTTTTAATATGTAGCATAAATTAATAACATAGAGTTATATATTTTACTGAGTTTACTTGTGTAATATGTAGCTTACAACTGACATAATAACTTATTATTGTTTTTGTTAATGTGGTGTTTACCTTCAAGTAATTGTCGCACTGGGTAAAGTTTAAACGCATGTCTAAATAAAATAAATCAATCATTCAATGACTATTCGGTGCTATTGCTGAACTCGGGAATTGTTGGTCAGAAATTGCTATAAATGCGCCTTCAAAGGAACTAAGCTTTCATCAAATGCGCCATACTGTCAACACCTATGGCCCTGTGTAGGTCAAGAACTACACATTCTTCCTCAAATGAAACTATTCCACCATTTAAGTCGTACATCATTCCTTTGGAGATTCTTATTCACACACAAAAATACACAAAAACAAATAGAACAGGACCGCTTATGTGTAGTGTGTATGTTTGTGTAGAAAGACAGAAAGTATTTAATAATTTTCTTTGTAATCTTAAAATTGTTTTCTCTTTCTCTTCTTAAGTTATTAAGTTCTGAACCACATATTTTTCACAGATTTTTTTTGTTATTTGTCTTAAGTGTTTCAAATTTCATAAAAAATGGGACTTCCAAAATTTTGGACTTGGAACGCTCTCAAACTAGGAAAATTTCTTCAAGTCTTTACAAAGGTCGTTTACACAGGTCATTACAAGTTGAGTGTAGCACGCTGCACCGTAGCTAATGGGACCGCTTTATGTTCCATTCAGTGTGTCCGGTCTGCTCTTGGTTGTACACCGTCCTTAGAACACGTTTAGTGAGAGACATTTTAGTAAATGCAATGTTCTTGAAAGTGTGTGTGAACGAACAAGAAAATGTTCAGGATAGTATTGGATAGATGTGAACTAAAGGATACTTAGGTATAGTAAAGTCAATTTTAATAATAGATTTATTCGTATAAGAGCGTTCCAACTCACATTTCTTATAGAAAGTACATGGCTTGCGTCTCACCGTAATCTCATCGACAAAAAGCGATGATTTAATCAATGGAGCACGCTTGCCTAGAAGTAACCTATTCACCTATTCACTTGAAGACCGGTTTTGAAGACAGTTTGAAGCTATCAGGAAAAACAGACGGCAGGGAATTCCTCTTCTTAGCTATATGCAAAATTAAAGTCTAGGGAGTGCAATCTCGGTATTGCGAGATCTCGAAATACCGAGATCTCGCACTAATTTTGCAAGATTAATCTTGTACCTAAAATCGCTCGCGATCTCGCAAGATTTGCAAGATTGGACAGCAACGCGTTACATGACCATTCAAGAGCGCGGCCGCACTCAAACTGAGTGCCGCGAATATGACAAGAAATTAATCTCTACGAATCTACGAAATAAATAAATCAGGCGGTCAGTTTATCAATGTTTATCATCAGTGGTGCCAACAAGTGTAGAAGCTGAACGGGCTTTTTCTGCATATTGGCCGAAGCATCCGAAGCCAGTTGCTGCACGCTAGATATCTTGTGTTTTTTAAGATGTTTTTTCCAAACTAACCATTAATTTTGTTTAATATATGTTCCAGTTTTTTCTAATATATATCTTGTTTCATTAATTCGCTCTTAGAATAATAACTTTACCAAGTTACAATAGAATATTTTTAAAATTAAATCAAAAACTTGTAAATTTGCGAGATCTCGCAAAATACCGAGATCTTGCGAGATTACACATCTTCAATCTTGCTAATACCGAGATTGAAGATTTAGCTGCAAGATTGCACTCCCTATTAAAGTCTGAATTTCGTATTTAAAAAAAACTAGTAAACGGATAATTTACCTTAAATTTAAAATATAAATCCTGCAAAAACCATGAACTTACTATGTTATAGATTCTGAGCACACAGGTATGATTTACTTAGTATCGTTTTGAACGCCATTGTCACGTTTAAATGACAAGCAAGCGCGTGCCCTGTACGCCAAACGTCACAAATATGTGACAAAAAGTACGGCGAATTTGTGGCTTGGCGTCGGGGGCACGCCGATGCGTTTATGCTCTGGCGTTCAAAAGGTTTATGCCAAATACATTTGTCAAAGCTGATGACGGAATTTGGTATAACCAGATACTGAGTCTTTGCGGACATCCGATTTTGAAGCAAAGAAAAGTCAAGTCCTGTAGATCTTCAATACGTCCAAGTTTCACAAAGGAAGAGTTTAATTTAAAGTTACAAGCTCTACGTTCAGAGCAAACAAGTGAGCTTGTTGGGTATTCTTGTTTTCTTACTTACAAGTGGCCATTTAATTATTCTGCCCACTGCGATCTTGAGGAGGGTAGTTCGCAACTGCTTTTTACTTTTTTACGGCTTTTTGCATTCGACTTGCAGTCTGAGCGAATGTTTCTTTGCTTAAGTAGGTACAGTTGACAGCGAAAGTCGAGACTTTTTATTGGTATTTTGAAATTAAATGTCATTGAAGTTATCATTAATTGGACGTTTCATGAAATTAATCAGAACAATATCGCAGCTTTACTCGCATAGACGTTGAAAATACCCCAGGAAAACGTTCTACCGATACAAAATAAAAATCCTTATTCAGGTCAAAGCCGTTTTGTAAACGTGTTCCAAATTTTATCCAAATACGTTCAGCCGTTGAGGCCGAGTGTACGACTAAACGCCGACAGACACTACGCCGACAAGACTTTACTTCGACGGGACTCTTCGCCGACAGGAAACTTCGCCGACAGGATTCTTAGCCGACAGGACTCTTCGCCGACAGGGCTCATCAGTGACGCAACTTATCTCCGATAGTCTGATACTTGCTTTGGAAATCGATTATGCATTTAAAAAGTCTTGTCGGTGTTAAGTCTGTCGGCGTAGTGTCTGCCGGCGTTTAGTCGTACACTGGTGGAGGCCTAATTGATTGGTAAAACAAAAGACTTCACATTTACCAAATTAGAACGTTAAGAAGTAGGATATGACGTTGCCAGTACATACGATAGCGTAGGTAAGTTTCCAGGCGAACATATTCATGCTCGAATGCAAGTTTTACAACTCTATCGGGCAACACGAGTGCGCTGGCAAATGCTCCCATAACCCTGCTGTTATGGAGTGTACTTACTTAAGCTAGCAATTTCGTTTCTTTACTGCCTTCTTGTATGGTGGATTGTATGAAAGATACGCATAATAATAATATGTAGGTACAGCTTGTACAGCTGCATGTACCGTATTCTTATTATTTTCTTCTGGATAATAGAATAGAATAGAAAACTCTTCATTATGTATACCATAATAAGTTACAGAAAAGATAGATGAAGAAAAATATTACATAGGGTGACACAGTAATAATAAGTATGCCATGTTGATAAATTTATTTTATTAACCGACTTCAAAAAAAGGAGGAGGTTCTCGATTCGGTTGTATTTTTTTCAATGTTTGTTATCTCATAACTCCGCCATTTATGAACCGATTTGATTTTTTTTCTGAAATGTACTATCCGATTGGTCCCATAGAAAATTTCATCAAAATAGGTTTAGTAGATTGGTTTTTAAATCGAAATAGCTGAAAAAAAGATGTCATCCAAGTAAACGAAATTGCGTTGGTGTACCACTAAAAAGTGAAAAATAAAAATCTTTTTACATACAAGTTTTATTTGCTATACCTCCTCAATTAAGATTGTGTAAAAGTCTTGGACTTATTGTTTTTTTTAGATTAGCTAACTTAACCAGGCGTCAGCACAGTTGGGTCTATTTGACCGCCATTTTGAAATGCGCGTATTTCTTATGTTTTTTGTGCGACGTTGCCACTCTTCTCAGTAGCTGGAGCTAACAGTCGTCCCTTTCCGTGGGATGTCGCCGTTTAGTCGTCTTGCAACCACAGCGATGGTTAGACGCGTCTAAATACGAAAAAGGTAAATTTGACCCAACCGTACCTACATTTCGTGTCGTAATTTCGCGCCATCATTTAAAATGCATATAATTAATTAATTTTGTTAGTTTCAGGACTTTTTTAATAATGGATCGCGAAGAACGCGATCGCCAGCGGATTTTGAGTATCTTGGAGGAATCTGACTCCGATTATGAAAGTACAACATCAGCTACTGAAGATGAAGAAGACCATTTGAGCGTCCGCAGCCAAGACAGTGACACCGATCAAGACGCATCTGAGGATAATAGTGACAATGAGCCACTGGTTGAACTACGCCATCGTCTACATTCTTCAACATCAGAATCGCAGCAGGATTTTGGTAGTAATTCGACTACGATAACCACTTGTGAAAGCCAGGTACGAACTACTTATTTTGTTGGAAAAGACGGAACAAAGTGGCAGAAGACGCCTTTCCGCCAAAACGTTCGAACTAGGGCTGAAAATATTATAACACAAGTGCCAGGTGTTCGATCAGATGCTCGGAATGCTTCTTCAGAAAAAGAGTGCTGGAACATTTTTTTTACAGAAGAAATGATCAACCAAATTTTAACATATACAAAATGCTCGCATAAAAATCAAAATAGCTGCTTGCCAAGACGCTTCTAAGCACAGCTACATGAAAGAATGCACTCGCAATGAATTTCTGACTTTCCTTGGACTTTTGTTTATTGCTGGTTTGCATCGCTCTGGGAGACAAAATCTAGCTGATCTTTGGACTTCAGATGGTACTGGCGTAGATATTTTTAGATTGACTATGTCGCAGAGACGTTTCCATTTTATTCAAAGTAACCTTTGCATTGATGATATGAGTACTCGTGAAACCAGAAAGTCGTTGGATAATTTAGCTCCAATCCGCAATGTGTTTGATACATTTGTGCATAATTGCCGCAATAGCTATACGCCAGAAGAAAATCTTACGATTGACGAGATGCTCTTAGCGTTTCGAGGTAGATGTAAATTCAGACAATACATACCATCAAAGCCCGCCAAATA
>NDFZ01001837.1:1480-15265 GCA_002192655.3 Mamestra configurata | reverse complement strand
GGCACACGTGGTTCCTCACGGCGCGTCCGTTGCGGTGCACCATGCGCGTGTGCGTGCGCAGCACCGGCCGCGACGCGCATGCCTGCGATAACACATTCTCTTTAACTTATTCGATACGTATTAAAATATTTCTTAAAAAAAAACAGATTATAAAAAAAAAACATTTAAAAATTGCAGCCCACCGGTATCGGGAACAGGGTCCAAGCTACTAGAGAGAGAGGTCAGGGCTCCAGAGAGAGGAACCTCCTAACAATGCGAGCCGTGTCCAGAAGTACCGCTTTCTGAATCAGGCCCCTGATCCAGCTGCCTAACGAGAGCCTCCTGAGGTGTTGGTCGAGGCTCGTGGCTATTAAGCCGTTGGCTGACACGACTATCGGTACAATGATTGCCGAGTCCACATCCCACATGTCGATAACCTCGCGAACCAAGTATTTGAATTGCTTGTCTTTCTCGGCTGTGACGAGGTTCTCGTCATGCGGAACGGTTACATTAGGTACATTATTATTGACAGGCTCGCGCGTGACTACCTCACCTGATGGAAAGCGATGATGTGCTCGAAGATGGAGCACGCTTGCCTAGAACTAACCTATCCACTATTGATTTAAACACCCCCAAGTTGGGGTTGATTAAAAACAATATTAATAATAATGACTATTTATTTATGATCTACAAAAAAAAAAGTTTCATCAAAATCTAAGCTGTTCTTGAGGTCTTCTGAAGATTACGAGTTTTACGTATTCATCAACGCGACTAAACTCAATCATTCTTATTTATTAATTTAAACTTCATGCTAAAAGGTAAAATGGTGGGCTTCATGCCTAAGGCATGCTCTACCAGTCATACAAGGATTGTAAAGGACAGGAGCATTAATTAAGGCGAAAAAAAAATAACATCCAGGAGTCCTTCTTTCCAGAGTTGAAAGAGTCACCGCGGCCCTGGAACGCAAAGGGCATTTGGAGAACACAGATGGGTTTTAGTCAGTAAGAGTCTGACACTCCCTTCCGCTTCGCTCAGAGCAGGAGGCATTTGATAATTTCCCATACAAAAAAGGCGTTTACTAACGAAGGAAAATTTGTACGCAACAAAAAGAAACGCAACGCCATCTATCCCGCCAGCGACGAACTACTGAACGAAATCCTTCATCGCGATATCGGAGTTTTCCGTGCGATTTGAACATATGCAACAGTCCCAATATCAACTATCGGGCCATGGCCCACCAGACAACACCCGTCTGGTCCAAGGATCCTCCCTTTTCAGTAGAGGTGTGCGGGAGTTTACTCTCTGTACCGCATACCTCAATAATCGAACTTGCGCTAGATAAAAAATTAATGGCAATAAACTCGCTCCTCTCCTTCTAATACAAGCGTGCTGATAAGTTATGCTTTGTTTGCGCTGTACACCCGTCTGGTCGGAGGATCCTCCCTTTTCTGTGAATTTGCGGAATTTTCACATACCTCTATAGGTCCTACTGTATTACATGAGACGTGAACATTAGTGAAGTAGGTACTGATACTCACGAAGTCACATCCGGGCACGGTGCAGGAGATGGGCGTCGCCTTCAGATGTACGGCGAGGTTGTGCTCCTCTAGACGAGACGCCTTCATGAACTTCTTGTTGCATACCGAGCACGCGTATCTGAGGACGGACACACTAATGTATGTATATTATGTTATACTTACAGTACCTATTTAAAAAAAACCGGTCTAGTACAAATCCCTCTGACGACACGGTTGGTGCAGTGGTTGAGCGATTGACTGCTGCGCTGCGTGTCGCAGGTTCGATCCCCGCACGGAACAAATATTTGGGGTAGTAATAAAAGCTCCGACATAAAAAGTAGAATTGTCCTTACTCAAATTATTAAATCTACTGCCTACAATACTAACTTTCCGACTACTTTTGTCCGAATAAAAATGACGAAACGACCGAATGAGATACTGAAATCTTCGAAAAATATACATGACTATTTATTGCTATAATACTTTTCTACCAGCATAAATTACGTTCTCCTGAAAACTATGCTTTGTAATTTTTATCTTTACTTGCCTACTATTAATTCATAAATTACTTACCTTTCATATTTCATAGACTGTGGTGCTATTTTAACTGTAACATTATACTGAAAATATTATTGTGAGTGGTTATACAGAAACTTATAAAAAATACAGAAATGTACTTGCAACAATAACTTTTACTTGCATCATTTATCATGAATTTTACTTACCACTGGTATGCTTCGATATCGGTACCTATGTCAGGCGTTAAAAAGTCACAACAGTCGTATTCATGGTTTAATCTAAAACCAAGTAGACTTTACTATTATCCTGTATTATTTCAAAAAATATAAAAAATAAGTAATTATCCTAATCTTAATAGTTCAGTTCCAGGTAACCTACTAAAAACAATCTCTTTTTTCTATTAATGCAAGTCGTTTCTGGAGGTCACAGTTTTAACCTAACCTAACCTACACATTTTGTTTAAAAAAGAAATTAACCTAATCTAAATAGTTTATAGTCTGAAGATTGTTTGCTGTAATAAATCATTTGATTAAAGACCAAATGCCATAATGACATTATACTTGGTAATATTTTGCCAAGTAAAACTTTGACCAAATAAAAATATGCGTACTAAAATCATTCGAAATATTGCAATGGTATAAAAAAGGTTGCTAAAATTTGTTTGGGTAATGAAATTTTGTCAAAATCTTTTCGGCAAAACGGCAGGATCCCACTAAGTTTCCTTAATAGATGGTAAGTTAGTAGTTTCCTTAGTAAATTTATTAGTTCGTTGACATGATAATATTAATAAACCAATAGCAACAAAAACTATTTAATTTTGTAACATAAACAGACAAAACACGCAAGGATCTGTCGTTGCAAGCACACTGCGCTCGGATCTTTCGAACTCGCACGCGAAAACAGCCGAACGCGACCCGAACCCGATCGCGCGGGCCGAACAGTTGAGGTATTTTCATCATTAATGAGTGTTAAAAAATTAATTTGAAAACCAACAATAGAAATTAAAACAGTTCATGCAAGTTGTAAAAATATGATTATTTAGACAAAACCTCTGTTGTCGGTAACTTAGTAATTTTGTCGGAGGTTCAGTATTCTATTCGGAAATTTAGTTTTTTTATTCGAAGATCCAATTTATTTAGGAGAATATGTAATTTGAACATGCTCTTATTTGTTTGTTAAATTGGATATTTTTTTTCGGTATGTTTTCGGTTTTTTTGTCGGTAATTCATTATAACGCTGGTTAATTAGAATAATAGTCGGCCACAGATCGCTGGAGATTAATTTGTTTTTCGGAACCATTATTATTTCCCAAATAATCCCCCCAAAATCCCATCCCAAAAAGTGCACAACACCGCTAAAGAAGTTTTCACTTCAAATATCACACGTATCGCAACCACACCACACCGTCGCGACGAAGAGTGGTCAAATTATAGTTACGAGTGAACAGTGTCGCTGCGGCTTCTTGCGGTTGCGTCGTAGTACCCACAACATGTGGTTATGTTTGTGATGTGGCCGGCCTAGCTCGCGGTGTCGCTGGTGGTTACGTCACGATGTGGTCGGTAATGACGGCAAAATGTGGTCCGTGTGAATTTAACTGCTGCTGGCCGTGCCTGTTGCCAGGACCAACCTTCTCGCCAAAACACCATTGACCCGCGCAATTCGGGTCGCAAGATCGATGTATTTACATGCCATTTGAGTGAATTCGCAAAAATACTGCTGTTTATTTTATGTTATAGTGTAGATTAGGGTAGGCTATATGTTTTATTTTATATTTTAAATATTGTGTGTGAGGAGCTTAGTGTAGAAGTTTATTAAAATATTTGGATTTTTTTAGTATCTGGTACTATTAGTTTTCTACATCTTTTTATAGTTTTTAGTCGTAAATAAGTTGATTTTGGGACCGCGCTATCGCATTGGGTGTACACCTGTAAGGATTGTGTGAGGGAGATTGTAATAAATAAACTATTAATTTTCATACAAATTAGCGCCCGCCCACGTGTTGTGGTCGTGGTGCGTGTGAATGAAGCCTAACTTGCACCCGCGTGAAGTTGGAGCGGTCTAGTTACTGCTAAACCGATTTCAAATTGGTATATACTCACTTGAGCTTGGCGGGGTCGATGTGTTTGAGGCTGTACTTCATGTGTTGAGTGAACGACATGCGGTTCTTGAAGTTCAGGTCGCACTGCAACAGAATAACCATATTTTATAGCCCTGTGAAACAAATTAGTTACGCCTTGCCTTAAACTAATCCCAGAGTTGCTAACATAAGGTTCAATTTCACATAACATCCGCATAACGCTGGCCAGCGTGGGCAGTTAAGCAAGGCTTGCCGAGATGGGCTTGTAGCGGCATCAATCCACATGAAAAACTAAGAAGCGACATTTGTACGGCAACAAAAAGAACCGCAGCGCCATCTACGAAGAACTTACAACGATATCCTATATCGCGCAAGCAAAGTTCTCCGTGTGATTAGAACACATACAACAGTCCGAACATCGACTTCATCGGGCAGTTGCCCACCAGACACAACAACCGTCTGGTCGGAGGATCCTCCCACTACAGTGGAGGAGGTGTGCGGGACTTTACTATCTGTTCTGCAAACCTCTATAGGCTCGTGGATGGGTGACCATACGTTGTACATAATACCGAGACTGCTCCATGCCTCGGACAGTACGTTGACCAATTGCCAGTTTCTAAAAGTCAGAAGACAGATAATATGACAGCAGTGTTGCTAAGGGCTACAGTAATCAAATAAATCGTCATCAGCTGCCATTTCCCAACCATATTGGGGTCGGCTTCCAGTCAAACCGGATTCAGCTGAATACCAGTATTTTACGTGGAGCGACTGCCTAACAGATCTCCACAACCCAGTAACTGGGTAACACGGTAGTTCTTGGCAAGACTAGAATCAGGTTTACTGGCTTCTGACAATCCGTAACGACTGCCTAATGTCTACAAATAACGCCGGGACCAACGGCTCAACTTGCGCATCGAGGCACGGAAGAAGCTCGGTAGCTATGTTCGGATGGTCACCCATCCACAAACCAACCTCGGCAAGCGTTGCTTAACCTTGATCGACCTGAGCGGCTGAAATTCTTTAGCCACAAGCTATAAAACAAATAAATAGCGTGGAAGTCGACCCCACATACTTGGGAAAAGGTAAATCAGCCTTAGGGTGTTACCACACCAATCGATCGATCGTCGATTGATGCCATCGATCGATAGTAGAAAGAATTAGTCGACGTCGATCGATAGATTCTACTTCTTTCTTCGATCAGCCAAAGCTACCAAACCAGTCGATCAACATCGATCGACGGCGTCGATCGGCGGTCGATCAACATCGATCGATGGCGTCGATCGGCGGTCGATCAACATCGATCAATGGCGTCGATCGGCAGTCGATCAACATCGATCGATGGGGTCGATCGGTGGTCGATCAATTGTTTATCGTCCGGTATCCGTCGATCAGCCAAAGTTACTCCACCAATCGATCAAGTTACATCGATGGCGTTGATCGGCGGTCGATCAATTGTTTATCGTCCGGTATCCGTCGATCAGCCAAAGCTACTACACCAATCGATCAACTTCGATCGATGGCGTCGATCGGCGGTCGATCAATTGTTTATCGTCCGGTATCCGTCGATCAGCCAAAGCTACCCACCAATCGATCAACTTCGATCGATGGCGTCGATCGGCGGTCGATCACACGATAAGATATCCATCACAACACCGCAGTTTGGTTGACTGATATAATTTCATCCATTATAGTGTATTTAGAAAACTATCGATGCAAGTGTCGATTCTAGTTTTGTTCCGCCGCGCTGTACTTTTCTGATTAAATTCGTCTAGTTATCAAATACAGTTGAATCGTTGATGTGAGAGTCGTCGAGCTACATTGACGGCACTGCTGATGCTGACTCTCAGGAGTTGGGAGTAGTGTGGCGAGCTGGTCACATTAGAACAGTACTCACGTCGTAGCAGTAGAGGTGCGCGGGCGCGTCGTGCGTGACGAGGTGCACCTCCATCGCCTTCTTGAACAGGAAGCGCTTGTCGCAGCGCGGACACGCGTACTCTTTGCAGCCCGCGTGGATGCTGCAACATACACGTGCAGAGGAATATTATAACTACTTTGTATTATGTACACCATACAAGTAGGAGGCACTTCACACTTAGAGTGCGTTTCCAGCAGAGATGTGCGAGGTAACTGAGTGGCGCGAGGATGCGTAGCGACGCTGTGAAACGGCGCGCAGGTGACCGGTGCGAGGATGTGTAGTGGACTCTTTTCAGATGCGACTAGCAGTCTTTGCTCACGTCCATTCCTAGCACAGATACATCACACACATCTCTCGCATACATCCCCAGCACACATCTCTTGCACACATCCCCAGCACACATCTCTTGCACACATCTCTTGCACACATCCCCAGCACACATCCCTAGCACACATCCCCAGCACACATCTCTTGCACACATCCCCAGCACACATCCCTAGCACACATCTCTCGCAGACATCCCCAGCACACATCTCTTGCACACATCCCTAGCACACATCTATCGCACACATCTCTCGCACTCATCCCCAGCACAAATCTTTCGCAGACATCCCCAGCACACATCTCTAGCACACATCCCGTGTGCACACATCTCTTGCACACATATCTAGCACACATCCCCAGGACACATCTCTTGCACACATCTTTCGCACACATCTCTAGCACACATCCCCAGCACACATCTATCACACACATCTTTCGCACACATCTCTAGCACACATCCCCAGCACACATCTATCACACACATCTTTCGCACACATCTCTAGCACACATCCCCAGCACACATCTATCACACACATCTTTCGCACACATCTCTAGCACACATCCCCAGCACACATCTATCACACACATCTTTCGCACACATCTCTAGCACACATCCCCAGCACACATCTATCACACACATCTTTCGCACACATCTCTAGCACACATCCCCAGCACACATCTATCACACACATCTTTCGCACACATCTCTAGCACACATCCCCAGCACACATCTATCACACACATCTTTCGCACACATCTCTAGCACACATCCCCAGCACACATCTATCACACACATCTTTCGCACACATCTCTAGCACACATCCCCAGCACACATCTATCACACACATCTTTCGCACACATCTCTAGCACACATCCCCAGCACACATCTATCACACACATCTTTCGCACACATCTCTAGCACACATCCCCAGCACACATCTATCACACACATCTTTCGCACACATCTCTAGCACACATCCCCAGCACACATCTATCACACACATCTTTCGCACACATCTCTAGCACACATCCCCAGCACACATCTATCACACACATCTTTCGCACACATCTCTAGCACAAATCCCCAGCACACATCTATCACACACATCTTTCGCACACATCTCTAGCACAAATCCCCAGCACACATCTATCACACACATCTTTCGCACACATCTCTAGCACAAATCCCCAGCACACATCTATCACACACATCTTTCGCACACATCTCTAGCACAAATCCCCAGCACACATCTATCACACACATCTTTCGCACACATCTCTAGCACAAATCCCCAGCACACATCTATCACACACATCTTTCGCACACATCTCTAGCACAAATCCCCAGCACACATCTATCACACACATCTTTCGCACACATCTCTAGCACAAATCCCCAGCACACATCTATCACACACATCTTTCGCACACATCTCTAGCACAAATCCCCAGCACACATCTATCACACACATCTTTCGCACACATCTCTAGCACAAATCCCCAGCACACATCTATCACACACATCTTTCGCACACATCTCTAGCACAAATCCCCAGCACACATCTATCACACACATCTTTCGCACACATCTCTAGCACAAATCCCCAGCACACATCTATCACACACATCTTTCGCACACATCTCTAGCACAAATCCCCAGCACACATCTATCACACACATCTTTCGCACACATCTCTAGCACAAATCCCCAGCACACATCTATCACACACATCTTTCGCACACATCTCTAGCACAAATCCCTAGCACACTTCAATTTTGTAGCCGGGCGACTT
This sequence comes from Mamestra configurata, assembly GCA_002192655.3. NCBI lineage: Eukaryota > Metazoa > Arthropoda > Insecta > Lepidoptera > Noctuidae > Mamestra > Mamestra configurata. The sequence continues at coordinate 7,141 of NDFZ01001837.1, read as the reverse complement.
TTTTCCTAAACATTCGTGAAAAAGAAAAACAAAGAAAATATGTTAAAATATTTGGGAGTCGCACAGGGAGAATAGCCTGAGCAGGCTCAGCCGAACTTTTTCGCGTTCCCGTAGGAATTTCGAGAAATCCTCTCTTAGTGCTCCCCTACACTTCCGAAGGATCCTACATGGCAAATTTCAGCTTTCTACGACCAGTATTTACGGGTGTGCGTTGTCTGTCAGCCACTCAGTAACGGAAGAGTTTTATATATATTGATGAAAAAGACTATGTAAAGAGTACGGGTGGGTAACACTCACAAGAGATGCGTCCGCAGTGAAGTCCTGTCCCGGAAGCTCTTGCCGCACAGCTCACACTTCTGCCGCTCGCCGTGGTTCTTCATGTGGTTGCGCAGTTTCGCGAAAGATCTGAAAATACACCGATATGTACGCCTGTGTGTCTCGGAGAAGTAGATGGAGGAGTAAACGTCATGTATTGTATTAAAGTTATTTCATACTTTGTAATGTTTTTTTTTATTTCTAAGTCTAATTTGCGAGCCCCAAGCCATTTCTTGAGCTGGCGAGTGGTTGTGTCTATAGGTGTGCCCGTGAAGAGTGAAGTGCGCGATGATACCGGAGCAGTATCCTCACGGATTCGTTTTTAAACTAGTTTTGAATGATATCCGCCACATGGTCTGCTGCGACGTCCGCACGAGATGATGTAGCACCACAACAACAGCAGCGCCATCTTTAGACACAACATATACGTACGGCGCAGTTTCTCCACAAATGCGGCAGGTATGCGTGGGCGCAGGCGCTCCGTGCTCGCGCGCCACATGGTCTGCTGCGACGTCCGCACGAGATGATGTAGCGCCACAACAACAGCAGCGCCATCTGCAGAAAGCGCACAAACTGTAGGTAGTCTAAAGACTTACGGGTTACACTAAGGGCTGGACTCAATAACATATCTGCCTTTGACCAACTGTCAAATTAGCTACCAACAGTCGCTGAAACGTCATGTTTGCCTTTATACCTGAAAAGGGGGCATTGTACTAATCATTTTAATAATTTAGATAGATTTGTAAATTTCTCAGCGTCCGTGGCCTGGCTTCATTTCGGCGATCTCTTAGGGGAAACCTAAGGTTTTGTCTGTGCAGTTATAGACGAAGTTATCTTGATGAACAACTAACAGAGGCATATTATGAAGGACAGGACGGTTGACGTGTGTCGGGCATGCCACCGTCCAGGTAAGTCCATCAGACATATTATCTCTGGTTGTTGTTTGAAATACAAACATGTGGATTCTGAGGTACCGTACAAGTATGTGCCCGACCCAGTTCTCGAAAATGATCATGTCATGATGTACTGGGATCGGTCTATCATCACTGACAGGACTATTGTTGCCCATAAGCCTGACATAGTGGTGATAGACCGATAAGCGCGCCGCACAATGATAATCGATGTTACCATCCCGCATGACGAGAACCTCGTGAAGACTGAGAAGGAGAAGCAAATCAAGTATCTCGACTCACACGAGGTTGTCGACATGTGGAATGTAGACTCGGCTGTCATTGTGCCGATTGTCGTTACGGCCAATGGCCTGTTAGCCAAAAGCTTCGACGACCATCTGTCGAAGCTGGCGTTACGCAGTTGGGTCATGGGCCTGATACAGAAGGCAGTACTACTCGATACCGCTCTTATTGCGAAGAGGTTCCTTTCTCTGGAGCCCTAACCACCGATAGCGTGGACCCTGCTCACGACACCAGCCGACTACTGCTTTTTATGTTTTATTGTTAAGAAACATTTAAAAATGTAAATATGTATATAACGCGCCAGAATTAATGTCGGGTACATTAAGTTACTACTAGCGCCATCTAGTATCGAGTAGCAGAACTAGTAGAGTCAAGTACCTTCTAGACATTTCTTTGCCAGAACATTCTACACTTCTCGATATCTGGTCAGTCGGTAGCAGTAGTTACGAGTACATTCCAGATGTTTCGAGAATAGAAGTTTCTAGAACTAACTGTCCTATATAAGGAGTGCGTAGTCCGCGACCGGGTCAGTATTGGATTAGCGATACAAGCGAATACTTCGGAAGCGATCTTCAAGTGCGATTAAAGTGTTCAGTGGTGAAGTAGTGTTCTATAATTAGTGAGTTTAAAGTTGTAATTAGTTTTGTTAAATTAAAGTGTCATTTTGGTTATTTAATCGGCTGTTTTTATTGTCACGAACCCCAAGCTCGTAACAATATGAACTTAAAATGAATAAAGAATAATTTATTTTAATAGACTTTTATCAGGCGGTAACAAGGTGCGCGCCTTTAATGGTTGGGACATTATTACACAGGTATTGATGTACACTTTCGGCATACACAAATGGACTCAGACAGAACTGGTAGCACTGGATAGGAGGGTCCGTTCACTACTGATCGCAAATCGAATGCTTTCGCAATCGAACCGCGGAAGTGCGGGGGTCGAGGCTTCTTAAACCCTGCACAACCGCGAGGTATGCAGCCTTAGGGAATATTTCCTAGAAGCCGACGTGGGTATGCACCGAGTTGTGGTAACAGTGAGCGGACAAAGGCCTCGCGCTCTCCTTGGCAAACGAGAACGCAAACCTGTGGTATTAGATACTAATGACCGCAGGGAGGTATGGCAGAGCAAGGAGCTTCACGGACGCTTTTACCGGGGCCTACATGGTCCTGATGTAGACTTTTTAGCGTCCGTAGCCTGGCTGCGTTTTAGTGACCTCTTCGGGGAAACCGAAATTTTTGTCTGTGCGATTATGGATGAAGTTATGATGACGAACAATTAACGGAAATACATTGTGGAGGACGGTACGGTTGACATATGTCGGGCATGTCACTAGCCCGGGGAATCCATTCGCCACATTATTTCTGGTTGAAAAAAAAAAGTCTTGCTAACGGAGACTATTTGCACAGGCCAACCTTGTAGCCAGGATTATCTCACAGGAGCCCTGACCACCGGTAGCTTGGACCCTGTTTCCGAAACAGGTGGGCTACTATTTTATATATTTTTTAATATTTTATATTTAAAAATGTTATTTAAATTTTTATAGTATGAATAAAGGAAATAATTTATTTAAAAAGATCCCTTAAACACATTATGAACAACTTTTATGTGACCAACACTGAAATCACGAAAAAAATGAGCGGTCAGTACATTTTGTCGAGTTATGTGAATAACAATGTATGGGGTAGTCGACTTCAGTGTTTCTTTTCGCGATTTTTGTTTTGGCTTCGTAGTGAAAATTGTTCATAATGATGAGTACAATGACCCTTTTTCAGATATTGCGTTTATTCTGATACACGTTTTTTTTTGTCTGAAAATCGGACATGTTCTTTAACTTTATAGATAACTTTTATAGTTTTTCATTTAGAGCTATCTGAATTTTTGATCCCGGAATTCGCAAAAATACAAAAAATATTTTGAACACTTACATATGAAACAAAAATTCCGTCATCAGTTTGAAAGGCCTAATGCCACGCTAAATTACAAGCGTTTTCTGGATGTCCTACGACCTACCAGTGACGAATAAATTGCGATAAAGTGATTTTTGTTTTTATTTTTTCTGGCTCTGTTTTTTGATTTGGGTAGGTAGTAGGTTGGGTAGGGGAGTTGCAATCAGCACAAATCAGTCGGTTACTTATATGCGCTAATAACAGTAAAAAAACGAATTCCCTAATCCGCGGCCACAAAGACAAAAACGGTATCCCGGGATTTCTCAAAGTCGTTTCAGTCGTTCCAGTTATCATTATCATCATATAGTCTGCTTGATGAAAAGTATCAGATTTTAAACCTCTGACATGGCTTAACACACCGTTGAAAAATCTCTCAGGTGTACTGGTTTCCTTACGATGTTTTCTTTCACCGTTTTTAGCAAGTGTTAATTAATTAGTTTATTATACGCACTTGAATTCGAAAAGTCAGTAGTGCGTCTCATATCAGCCAATTGCCGTCCACTGCTGAATACGTTCAGCAGTGGACGGCCTCCCCCAAAGGTCGCCAACCATCCCGGTCCTGAGCGGTCCGCATCCATCCGCTGCCAGCCACCTTCTTCAAATCATCGATCCATCGTGCCGCAGGGTGTCCCACTCTACGTTTGCCCATACGCGGTCTCCACTCTACCATGTCTGCTCCATCGACCGTCTGTCCGTCTACAGACATGGCCGGCCCACTTCCACTTCAGCATGCTCATTCTACGCGCAATGTCGGTGACTTTAGTTCAGAGAAATCCCGAGCATTGCTCTCTCATAGCACGCTGAGCAACCTTGAATTTGTGGACCAGGCCTATGGTGAGTGTCCACGTTTCGGCTCCGTAAGTCATTACGGGAAGGACGCACTGGTTAAAGACCCTGGTCTTAAGGGATTGTGGGATCGACGATTCAAAGATACCACGTAGCTTCCCGAAGGCCGCCCAGCCCAAGCGTATTCTTCTGGTCGCTTCCTTCTCAAAGTTGAGTCGCCCCAGTTGTATAATTTGGCCTAGATATATGTATTCTTGCACAACCTCGAGGGTAGCGCCGCAGTGGTGCGTGGCTGGGTTCAAACCTGTGGTCTAACAATCAATGCTGCTGCACTGTTTTTTCCAGTGAAGGGTAATATAAGATGGCGGAAGGTGTCCACCCTCCTTAGGTTAGATGTAGTTGGGTGCCAAAACCGCACATCTATACATATTACTCTGGAGGGAACGTAGGTGAGGCGCTATGGAGCCGTCCAACACCCGTAGTGTCCCATTGCCTCAGCAGGAACCCTCATTTTGGTCAGCGTGGCCGGGTCAGGTCCTGCTAAGGCAATGTGGCACTATGGGTCTTGGACGTTATAGTAAAAGTTGTTCATAATGATGAGTACAATGACCCCCTAAGAGGTATTGCGTGTACACGTTGTAGACAAGCAATGATCAGTGCACTGCTCCAATAAGCGAGTAGTAACAAATCAAACAGTAGTAACAGTACCTGAGTCGATGCCGCCTCCTGTGCGCGCACAGCGCGTGCGAGTCCTTGCAGCGCACCTTGCACACGGTGCACACGAACTCGCCCGCGCTCTGCAAAAAACGTACGACTCGTATATAATCTAAAATGGCCCTACTATCGGCAGTTCTGTGGATGGGTGGACATCCATTACTTATTTTATTTATGACTGGCTTTTGCCCGCGACTTCGTTCGCGCATATCCCGTTTTTCCCGTTCCTGTAGAAATTTCGGGAAATTCTCTCTTAGTGCTCCCCTACACTCCCCGGAAGCTACATGGCCTACATGCCAAATTTCAGCTTTCTACAACCAGTAGTTTCGGCTGTGCGTTGTCTGTCAGTCACTAAGTAACGGAAGAATTTTATACAAGGTGGAGACGACGCCGATACGATAATAAATCAAAACACTGCCAATACTAGTTAATACATGTTGTCTTTTATCACAGACTAGCACTTCGCCTGCGACTTCGTACGCGCATATCCCGTTTTTTTCCCGTCCCCATAGAAATTTAACCTTCCTCATGGATGTTACTATCATATACAAAAATAATTTTCCAAATCCGACTGGTAGCTCCAGAAATTAACGTGTTCAAACAAACTCTACGATGGCGTGACCGGTGGGCAAGTCTCCGCACAATGGCTGCCCGGACATGGCCGGCCCGCGGGGAGGTGGCGCAGGGAAACAATACTTCGAAGG
>NDFZ01001836.1:0-15260 GCA_002192655.3 Mamestra configurata | reverse complement strand
CGTCTCTGGATGGTTTAGATTAAAATTTGACCCTGGCTCTGCAATCGGGTTCTTGAGTTTCTTACGAAAAACCAACATTGGGGAGGGATTGCTAGTACAGTATAAATATCCTTTCGTCATATAGACAGTACATAGTAGGATCTATAGGCAGCACACATTAGTCACAGGATGACCAGTAACTTAATAGATGTTTGACATTTGATAACAACTGAACTCTGCACTGATAACTGTGCTATGTGCCAATATTGTGCTGGAAATAAATATAAACAGTATAAAATATAGTGCAGTGGAGAACAATTATGTAAATCAGAATAAATAAACTGTTATCTAATACCTTTAAACAAGCAATTCTTGTAAATCTGTATACAAAAAATCTGAATCTCGGAAACGGCTCCAATGATTTTCATGAAATTTAGTATGCAGGGGGTTTCAGGGGCGATAAATTGATGTAACTAGGTTTCATTTTTAGAAAACGTTTACCAAAAAAAGAAACCGGTCATTCAGGTACTAACTATTAAGTTTGTATGTAGACTAACATGCCTGTTTGCATTGTTTAGAAATAGGAATGTGAAGAACAAGTAAATAAGGATTATGAAAAAAAAGTTGATAGAGAACATAGGACTATGTTGTCTCCTACCAAAGTTGCTGCCTTTTAAATTCCATGCTGCTGCAAAGTATTTTTTTGTGTGCCAAGTCTTTATCCTATGTTTCAAATACTGTAAAAAATTGTAATATCTTTGTAATTAATGTTTTAAGTTATTTTCATTACATGGAAGTAGGTAGGTTTTTACGATTCAATTATGTTTATGTAAATCGGGCTGATTTCCGCAACTCCACAATTAAGCGCGTATGTTGCGTGTAGGTGGGACAAATGTGTCATTCGATCCACCCCAGCTCTCCAAAGAAGGCCAGCAACACCTTGGTGTTACTATCTCACAGAGGTTACCTGGGTTTCCGAAGTACTTACCCTGTAATCCGCGACTGCCGGGCAGCTTAGAAGCAGATGTGCCGCTGTCTCATACTCCTCCATGCAGGCTCTGCAGAGAGGGCATCAATGAAAGACCCATGGCCAGTTGTGACGGCTGTGATTGTATGCAACTGTTGTTTAGTCAGTTTTAAGGCATTTTTCGTGAAACGGCATCAATAGAGGGAATTGCCTCTTTGGCGTGCCATGTCTTAAGTTTAGCAAACCAGCGATGATCAGTAAGAGGACACTAACTACCAAAGTCACCTACACATGTATACCATCTATTTACCCATTTAGCAAATAAAATATATGATTGATTGATTTATCGCTAAGCTATATTTGTTTTGAATAAATAGGTAACTTAACATTAAATGTATTGTTGCAGTGGCGAGCTACAGGAAGAGATCTGTTTGATTTAGTATGCAGGACTATAGGTCTGAGGGAAACATGGTTCTTTGGGCTGCAGTTCGAAGACACAAAACATTTTATAAGTTGGCTGAAGTTGGATAAAAGAGGTAAGTTTACAATTTGAAAAAAATCCAGTTACTTTACTTACAAACAAAATGTATTTGGCCTAATATGTTATGTAGTACATTATGGCTCAATCCCTTCCAGAGAGGAGGCCTGCATCCCATCTGTGGTAGTGGCTGTTTATGCTGTCTTCTGTTGGAGTCAGTTCCCATAGTCTAATAATAACCTGGATACTTATGATTGTGTGTAATTGTATGCTGGTTATAACAAGCAGAATATCAGGTTTTGCAATGCATTCTTTAGGTCAGAATGCAGCTACTACAGTCCTAGCCTACTTCTATTTAAATGCGATAGTTTGTGTTGGTGGATGGATTATGATAAAACTATACAGTACATAGCTTATACATCAGAAACACACATGGGCTATAAATATAGCCCTGATTCTTTCTGATGTATAAAGGGAAGTAATAATAATACGCGGCCAGTGCCGTGGGTAGCAGCTAGTATTCTTTAGATTTATTTTGAACCCTGAAATATTCAAGTTTTGCATTTAAAACTTGATCTTCACAATGCTTTGTCCTTACATTTCTTCCAATCACTTTAGAAAGTTGATCTAATTGATATCATTATTTAAGCATATAATCACATTACATAATTGCCATTCATTACACCTTATCTAGAATGCTGTGTTGATTATTATTACACTAAAGTATTTGATAAGAATATTAAGTAGGTAACTGCTAAAGTGTTTGTATTGGAATTCAACGTTTTTGTTGTTTTTTTTTCAGTTGTAGTAGTATTACATATGCATGTGTATGTATCAAAACACATTGATAAAGAAAGAAAAACCATTAAAAAGATACTTACGATGTTACAAGTATGAATGGCTGAGATTAGTTTACCATATTCCAAAACCTTTGAATGGGTAGATTGTTGATTGATTGATGATTTCTCGGAAACACGGACAAATAATCTAAATTTGATATGTTTAATTGCAAATGAAATGTTCTGTTGTCGATTTATTGAGAGTTAATAATATTTCGCGGGATTTATTATAGTTGCCGCCCGCGGCTCCGCCCGCGTGATTGTCGAAAATTATTCCAAGGGAAGGGAACATATTCCCGGGATAAAAAAGTATCCTATGTGTTATTCCGGACTATAATCTACCACTGTGCCAAATTTTATCAAAATCCATTCAGAAGTTTTTGCGTGAAAGAGTAACAACCATCCATCCATCCATCCATCCATCCATACTTACAAACTTTCGCGTTTATAATATTAGTAGGAGTAGGATTTACTTTCTACATTTAACATAATTCGAGTTAATTTCAATCAAAGGCCAACAATTCAAGTGCAGACTTTAACGTCGTGTATTCTAAGTTCATTTTAAAGCAACCATTTGTATTAAAAAGGCCCTAGAAAAGTTTAGTATTAGTTAGAATTATTCATTGTTCTATTTGATAATTTTATTATCTTGAATACAAAATTAAAAAATAGTGCCTTAGCTGGCAAGAAGTGGCGAAACAAACACCTCAGCCACTCATCTGCTTGTTAAGTTACAAGGACCTAATTTGAAACAGCAAAGTAATTAACAATTTAACATGAGCTTTTATATATTTCAGTGCAAGACCAATGCGTCTCCCAGATGCCAGGCACGCCCTTCATGCTCCTCTGCAAGTTGTACCCAGAGGACGTGGCCGAGGAGCTGATCCAGGAGGTGACGCAGCATCTGCTGTTCCTCCAGGTCAAGCAGGCGATCCTCAGCATGGACATATACTGCCCTCCGGAGGCGTCTGTCCTGCTTGCCAGCTACGCGGTCCAGGCTAAGGTTGGTTATGTAAGCTTGATGAATGTCATTTTTTAAATATTTTAGTTGTTAAAAGGATTAAGTAGAATTATTGTAGACTAGTGGCCTGGTGGGTTTTTCAAAATTTTCTTTCATAAGAATCTTCTCCTGACAGTAAAAAACTAACAAAAAAAGAATTAGCGAAATTGGTCCAGCCGTTCACGCGTTATGCCGTGACCAACGGAAATAGGGATTCATTTTATATATATGCCACCGGAAAATTGCAAACGCCGTAAGATTGTAAAATATCGCGTGAAATTGTATTTTTTTTTTGTTAATAAGACACGGGGAAACTATTGAATTTGGATGGGATTTATTGTATACAAAACGATTTTTTCATAATATATCGAGAAACTGTAATCTGATAAAGATTTATTACAATCTTATGGAGCCTGCAATTTTCCGGTGACATTTAAATAGATACTTTGAGCTGTCTTGATATGGGACGTAAGCAAAACCTTTTCAGGATATATATTATGGCTACAACAAACATTTTAATGTTTGCGCAAAAGCAGAAAGCCAATCGGTAATAGTTGTGGTAATAATTCGTTTCTTAAGCATAGTAAGGTCTTAGGTAAACATGTTTTGAGATGCAGTTGGTAAAATACACCGCAAAGAAAGCAACATGATCATTTTCATTTATAAAGACAACACAAATGTTCTCAAGTATATGTATGTCAAGTGAAAAAATCGTAGCTTCATAATTTCTTCATTATTCGGTCTTTAGTACTGCTTTAATGGCGTAACAGTAACAGTAAAATACTCACATAAGTGTGTTAAAAAGGCTATTTTGCTTTGCAAATAACCATTTGTAAAAACATGTATAATCTACACAACATCTATTGATGTTAATATTCTAACAAGAACCTTGTATTCTTCAGTATGGCGACTACGATGAGAGTGCGTACAAGCCTGGTATGCTTGCGAGCGAGGACCTACTGCCTCAACGGGTCATCGACCAGTATCAGATGACGCCGGAAATGTGGGAGGACCGCATTAAGATATGGTGTGTTATCTCTTTCTCTATCTATATGTCAACGGAACATTGCAGACTCCGTAAGATTGTAATAAATCTTTATTAGATTATAATTTCTCGATATATTAAGAAAAAATCGTTTTGTTTACAATAAATCCCATCCAATTCAATAGTCTCCAATGTATCCTTGTCTTATTAAGAATAAATAGTTTATAATTTCACGCGATATTTTATAATCTTACGGCGTTTTCCATTTTCTGGTGACATATATATCTTTTTCGTGCCGACACGAGCAGCCAGAGTCAACTTTTTCAGCTTCACAATATTGCTCAAGCTCAAATTAAATCACAAGTGATGATGATGATTATGATGCTACCAAAAACGAGCCGATTTCGGCCACAGCGACCGCATTCCTTGGCTTTTCATGGCGGTTGCGAGCCTAGATTTTCTGCCCTGTTATGAAGGCTCTCATGGGACTTGCTTATCCCACTTTGGCTGAAAAACTCGAGCTCAAAGCGGACATGTTAGAACACATTTGACGACAAGTAGGTGGCTAATAGTGCGTCTACTCATATCTCTCGCGAAGGTTTTTTTTTAACATACCATGCAGATCCGAGAGAGAGATCGGAGGGAATAAAACCTCAAGCACCCCCACCTACTCGTACATTATTGGACCTGTTTGTATCGCATCTAATGTAATGTACATGTGTTATTTGACTTTGAAATCTAAAGGAAATTTAATTTGAAATTAGGTACGCGGACCACAAAGGAATGTCGCGGGATGAGGCGGAGATGGAGTATCTGAAGATAGCACAGGACCTGGACATGTATGGTGTCAACTACTTCGCTATCAAAGTAAGACAAATCTGTACTAATAATAAAGCTGAAGAGTTTGTTTGTTTGAACGCGCTAATCTCTGGAACTACAAGTCGGATTTGGATAATCTTTTTGTATATGATAGCCGAATTCATGAGGAATAATATAGGGCCGCCCGTCATAAGAAAGAAAAAACGTATCTACACCAAACGAAGTAACCGTATTCCGAAATAAAAAAATAAGTTAAGGTCGGAAATCGATTAAGTATTTCGTTTTGTGTAGATACGTCCCTTTTTCTTATAGCGGCAGTATAGGCTATACGGGAAAGGGAAAATATGCGTACGCGGGCAAAAGCTAATCATTTAATAGGTGTCACTTTCTTTTTCGTGTAACTAAGGCAACTCAGATTTGTTCGGCGCAGAATTTTACACACTCGTGTTGACTTGGTATATTTTCTTTCCCTAAATTTCATCTTCTTTAATACTCCTCTACTGTTACACATCCAAATCCCTTTGGTTAAATAATTCTCTATAAATTCAACGACATAAAGTGCAAATTGTACGATTGGGATACAAAACACAAAACGACTCCTCCGGTTTTGCTGGCATCGTCGAACTCACTTGCACTTACGGCACTGAAAATAAGATCTTATATCCAATGTCTCCTATGTTAGATGCAGCTGAATACCATGATTTAACGTGGAGCGACTGCCGATCTGACTTCCACCCAGTAAACTAAAATTCCACCCTTCTTTCAGAACAAAAAAGAAACAGAACTGTACCTCGGCGTCACAGCTCTAGGGCTCAACATTTACGAGAAGGACAACAAACTGACGCCCAAGACCACGTTCCCCTGGTCCGAGATCAAGCACATATCCTTCGATGACAAGAAGTTTGTTATCAAGTTCGTTGAGAAGACCACCAATAATTTTATCTTCTTCTCGCCTAAGGGGATGAATAAGTTGGTGAGTATTTTGATGTCTATGAATGTGATTTTTATCTATTTTATTATTTAATGAAAGAACAGGCTATCAATATAAAGAGGTGGAAGGTACTGCACCATAAAGAAAAAAAATATGTAGTTTAATTTGTAGAAATATATGGCAACAGATCTATGGTCTATCTGATCGAATGAAGAGTAGTTCNTGTCTATGAATGTGATTTTTATCTATTTTATTATTTAATGAAAGAACAGGCTATCAATATAAAGAGGTGGAAGGCACCATAAAGAAAAAAAATATGTAGTTTAATTTGTAGAAATATATGGCAACAGATCTATGGTCTATCTGATCGAATGAAGGAGTAATTCAAAGAACACCCAAACTTTTCATTTATATCTTCATAGTAGAAAAGCCAAAGCAGTTTTAAGCCACCAGGCTCCCCAGAGAATGGACAGCAGCATGCTCTGTGCATTGCAACAGCTACACTGCGATCGCCAACCCGTCTGCCAAGCGTGGCGATTATGGAAACCCCTTTGGGGGAGGCCTATGCCCAGTAGTAGATGTCTTTCGGCTGATGATGACGTATACAAAAAAAAATTGAAAAAACGTAACTATGGAGTTTCTTGACCGTTTTTCTCCATAAGAATCTGATATTGCGAATGGACTACTAGAGTCACTTTTCCATTAAACAGGTAATGTTGACGTTCGAAAGCTTCTTTTATTGGTCTAATTGAAATAAATGATGTTTTTATGACGCTATCAAAATTATCCCTTATTCAATAAAACCTCTATTGTAGCTACGACATAGCATTCAAAATTAGAACGGGCAATATCGATGGTTATCCCGATTTTCAACAGAAGCCCATCTATACTTCAATACTAATATAATAAAGCTGAAGAGTTTGTTTGTTTTTTTGAACGGTCTAATCTCTGGAGCCAGTCGGATTTGGAAAATTATTTTTGTGCATGATAGCCACATTCATGAGGAAGGCTATACGGAAACGAAAAAAATAACGGTATATGCACGTACGAATTCGCGGGCAAAAGCTAGTACATACAGTACAAAAATAAAAAATATAATCGGAAAACCCAAAACAATAGTTAGTATTTAATAAGTCCTTTGTCTCTTTTCAGATACTAGACCTATGTATCGGGAACCACGATCTGTATATGAGGAGACGGAAACCTGACACCATGGAGGTACAACAAATGAAAGCACAGGCGAAAGAAGAAAAACAGGTAAAAATGGTTTGTGTAGAAAATAAAAAATATATGTTCCTCTGGGTTAACGTAAAATTTAAAATGCATCCACGTGTGTTTGCCATTTCGTAACACTATGGTTATATCGATGAGCGATGAAATGTGTTACCGATTCAGTCTGTTAGTTCAGTTTTGGTATTTTAGACTTTTACTATATTAATGTATTTTTATCAAAAATCTTTAGACCTGCGTGATTATTTTAAAACAGTTTTTTTTTTTTTCATAAACACCCGAAGAAGTCTAAATGAATTATTTGTATCTTTAGATATTATTGAGTTAATCAACTTTTCATATTGACAGCGTCGTCAGATAGAACGCAACAAGTTGGCGCGGGAGAAGCAACTCCGGGAGGCTGCGGAGCGCGAGCGGCAAGCGATGGAACAGCGCCTGCGCCAGTACCAGGAGGAGATACGACTCGCCAACGAAGCGCTGGTATGGGGTTAACTTTTAACAATCTACCTGCCTTTTTCCAAATATGTTGGAGTCTGCTTCCAGTCCTGAATACCAGTATTATACGTTGAGCGACTGTCTGTCAGACTTTCACAATCCACTGACTGTGTAACACGGCACCCCATGGCAAGACTGGTGTCAGATTTTCTGGCTTCTGACTACCCGTAACGGCTGTCAAAGGTATTCAAATGACAGCAAGGACCAACGGCTTTACGTGCTTTTTAAAGCACGGAGGAAATAGGTATTTGGTGAATGGTTGCCAATCCACGGACCAACCTCGGCAAGCGTTGCTTAACATGGAAGATCGATCCGTGCGGCGGTCATTATTAAAATTTAGTCTAGAGCTCCTGCCTATTGTTGGTTTAAAATAATATCTTTTATCTCTCTCTCTTTTTGTTACTCTTGTTGACAAAAGTAACAAAATAACACCTCCAAATATTAAAAAAAAACGTCTCACCTCAAATGCTATATTGCTATGCTAACAAGTGCCAACTTCAAAGTAACTGCTTATTCAAAATGTTCACCAAATCTTGGAGAATTAGATAGCATTGCCTCCCAGAGTGGTTGCTTGTAGTTTGAAATTAAGAGGTCAAAAACGCGTTCTTTTATGACAATTATGACGAACATCATAAACAGAATAATTTCAGGAGTGTTCCTCCTATGCTCTATTTTGATGAAAATTCAGCCTGTATACTGTCACAACAGTATACAGGCTGAATTTTCATCAAAATCGGGTTCGTGTCTCGAGACATTGGCCATCCACTCCCTCTTGAAAAATTCAACCTGAATAGTCCAGTTGGCTAAGTAAGGCCAAGCAGTTTTCTAAATAAATGTCCAACAAATTCATAGTCAAAAAAGTAATCGTGCATTACATAAAATTATCTGACTATTGAAATGTCAAATTGTGCTAGAATAAAAACGGTGTATATTTTTCCTAATATCTTTAGCGTCGCTCAGAAGAGACGGCGGAACTTCTGGCAGAGAAGGGGCGTGTGGCAGAAGAAGAAGCTTCTCTTCTGGCACAGAAGGCAGCTGACGCGGAACGGGAGAACGCGCGGCTACGGCTATCCGCTATCAAGACTGAGGAGGAGAAGGTATGTGCTATAAAACATAAAAAAACGAGCTTACAGTAGTCGCATAGGATGTGTAACATCTGACGTCTCACCTTGGTAAGAAGCAACATTCACATTAAAAGTACCAACTGACAGACAACTCGACCACTGCGCGCGCTCATTGGTCTTATTGAATAGGGCGCGCTCATTGGTCAAATCAAATTGCGCTTCCTCGGCTTCTTGTTACAAACTTCCGTTCCATTTCACGAAATCACTCCCACAGATTGCAGGAAAGCGAGAGGAAAGATGTTACACATCAATAATATGTAATATAGTGCCCCTCGTACGCCTACCAAAGGACCGAGACACCAGGNCCGTTCCATTTCACGAAATCACTCCCACAGATTGCAGGAAAGCGAGAGGAAAGATGTTACACATCGATAATATGTAATATATAGATATAATGAAATGTATTACGGGGCCTCTGCGAGTTGGATTCGACCCCTCGTACGCCTACCAAAGGACCGAGACACCAGAGACACGAGATTGACAATTATTCCATAATTTTATTTCATAATTTTAGGTACACCTAGAACGCAAAACCCGCGAAGCTGAATACCTAACAGCCCGTTTAGTAGAAGAATCAGAGAAACGGGCAGCTGAGGCTGAAAGACTGAAAGCGGAACTCGTGTCCGCAAGAATGGCGGAGAAGCAAGCCAAGGAGAAACTCCTGAACTTCCTCAGCAGAACTTCCACCGGGTCATTGCCCCCCGTGAGTAAACCTTCTAGAAAATACGAAGAGTCTATGGAGACGAAGATGACGGAGAAGCAGGCGAACGAAAAGCTCATCAATTTCTTGAGTGATACGGTCTATAATGGATCGTGGGATTTAGGACCTCCGGTAAGTGTTTTGGTTTTGTTACTGGTTTCTTCTCTCAGCTTGTGCCTTCTGGTACTTCGATATTAGAATAGGTAGGTATAAATCATAGCGTCGCTTTTCTAGAAAACCCAAGCATAGGATCACAAATCATAGTCAATTTTAAAACGCCTTTTCTTTTTGAAACTTTGAAACATGCTAACACAAAACCGGCCAAGTGCGTGTCGGGCCACGCGCAGTGTAGGGTCCCGTAATTGCAATGATGCTTTTTATTTGATTCTATGAATATTTTTATTGAATTCACGGTTTAACGGTTAACAATTTCTAAAAGCGGGCCCACATAGGAATTTGTACGAACTTTTTGAAATTTGTGTTTGGAGATCGTTTAAATTATAAATCAAAACTAATCAAGGCAAAGCTAATTAAAAAAACCAAAAATACTTTCTATTCCAGTCTTCAACAGTTCCATCTAGTCTGTTCCCATCGACGTGCTCGTTACCCGCGGAACTGGGGGGCGAAGTCCTACAGAACGGCACCGTGACCGTCACGGAGCCCGAGCTCAATTCGTACCAGCTGGTGCCGGATGACTCCGATCCTCACATACACCGGCTGTCGCTGGAGATTGAGAAGGAGAGGTAAGATATCAGACAATATTCTTTAGATGATTTTATTATATGTAGCGGATTCTTGCAAAAGATTTTTGTGTTATTTTTAAAGCCACACTTCCCCATGAAAATGTCATGGGGAAATGTGGCGGTTCATTACTCTTATAGGCAAAACATTGTATGTCACGAATTCGTACGACGATGATCGCTATCTTTTAGGACGAAAAAAACTGTCTTTGGGTCTTTCCATTAGGAATTTCTCTGTGACAGCCCGTAGTTTGTGTTACGACACCCACGTGCCTCGGAAAGCACCCTAAGCCGTTGGCGCCTGTACTCTCCCCGGTCGTGTCGGACTGCCGCCTCATCGAAATATGAGAGTGCTGGAACAGGGAAAGCATCTGTGTTTGCGCATACACTTCTGCACTATAATATCTCCCGCGCCGATGACTAATCTCCGTTGAGATTGGTCGCCATAGCCAAAATCGGTCAAGAGGACTATAATACTTACGTTTGTCCAATATTTCCAGAGTGGAATACCTCGCAAAATCGAAGCACCTACAGCAACAACTCGACGAGCTTCGCTGTGAGTTCTCCGTGCTGCGCGTGGACCAGTCCACGGCGACACTGGACCGGCTGCATGAGGAGCAGGCCCGGGCAGGGGACAACAAGTACTCCACGCTCAGGAAGCTCAAGCAGGGCTCCACCAAGACCAGGGTCGCCTTCTACGAGGAACTGTGAACTAGGTAAGGCAGTCAACCTGTTAGCCCTTTGTGTGGGTCGGCTTCCACCATAACTAGAAGAAGCTGAGTACCAGTATTTTACATGGAGCGGCTAGGCAGCGCTCCACCAGACAGGCATCTGGTCTCAACAACCCAGTAACTGTGTAACACGATACACCTTGGCAAGACTTGTGTCTGATTTTCTGGCTTCGGACTACCAGTAACGACGGTCAAAGTCCTACAAATGACAGCCGGGACCAAAGGCTTTACGTGCTTTTCGAGGCACGGAGGAGTCTCGGTATGAAAAGGATGAACCTTGAAGGTCGACCCATGGCTATTATTACTTAGACACGTGCTCCTCAGTAAAGTAGAGTAAGTACAGAGAACTTATGCGTACTCTACGTGGACGGACCAGTCCGGGAAACTAAGGAAAATCGACAATAAAGGGCGAGTTTTTTCATCCATAGTTCCAATCCATTGATTCACAATGATGGGCACTTAAATTTCTTTCATGTGTGTTTGTCGCTTGACCAGCTAAAAATTTATCGAAAAACGCGCATTAAAGAAATTTTAATGGCCAAATAAATACCTGTTAATTAAAAACTATTAGTTCACAACTTACNGCTTGACCAGCTAAAAATTTATCGAAAAACGCGCATTAAAGAAATTTTAATGGCCAAATAAATACTTGTTAATTAAAAACTATTAGTTCACAACTTACAATAAGTCGAAAACGCATTTTTACGAGTCCAAAATTTTTAACCAATGGGTAAAAAAAACTCACCCTAAGTTTTCCGAAATGATATGCCCAATTTGCCTAAGAAAAAAGCCAAATTTAACTTTTTTTTGCGACAATATCGTCCCAAATATTTCGCCTTCCCAAACGAAAAAAAAAAGATCTTTGTAAATCGAACCCTAAGCCTTTCACTGAGAGGCGAAGCTCCTTTTTGGTTCGTAGCATNATTTATCGAAAAACGCGCATTAAAGAAATTTTAATGGCCAAATAAATACCTGTTAATTAAAAACTATTAGTTCACAACTTACAGAATCACACATTTCTAATTCATTAATTTTATTTCCAGGTACTCGGTGCCAGATTATTCTCAACGATGCACAAGTAGGTGATCAAATGACAATACAAATTAGTTGCTATTAACAAATTTTAAGTCCAACGAGAGGTGATATATTTTATCGAAGAATGGTAAAGTTATCGAGTTGGATGGCACAACGAATAAGAAATATTATTCGACAATTATTATTGCCGATTCGCCCGCCATGCATGGTGATGGCTGGTGAGGAATGGCGATAGCATCCCAAGATTATTTGTCTATGGGAAAGGTTAGCAGAGTCTATGGTCAGTTGTATAGGTTAAATAATTGCCATAATACAAAATGATTACTCAAAATTGGCACATGGTATTTTGTGTGAGAAACATTGATATTATCATTATATTGGAGAGAAGATAGAAATCATTTTCATGCGATATTGAACTGTAATGTTATAGAAATAGGTTCCATACAAAATGAAAGCCGGGATTTTTAAATGTTTTGGTCATGTTAAACAATTATGAACTCTAATAAGGTAGTTTTAAGATCATTGTCGTTTTAGATGTTCCCATTTAATTTCAAGATACCTTTGAGGTTATAAAACATTCGTTATTACAAGTAGTTAGTTAAATAAAATAAAATAAAACTTTAAATAATGAGAAATACACTACAGGGTGAATTTATTTGAACTTAAGTAAAATTAATTGCGTTTTTACCAAGAGGCTCTAATAATACGAATATTTTATAGTTTCTGAATTAAATAAGCTTGCTAGGTTCAAATATTCACCCTGTAAACTGCTTATTGATGTGAACTGTATGCATAATAATTAATAATGAGACAAAGCGATAGTTTCTATTATAAAGCAGAAAACACATTTATGTATGACATATATTGCGACTATTTAATTTTAATTTATAGAAAGCAAAGCTTTGCTTTCTATAAATTGTATTTGTGAATTGATTTCTATATTTAATAGTATCAGTAGGGTATTTGACTGGATTTCTCAAAACCCAGAAAAAGACTAGACACATAAAAATTGTTTGATAATCTCAACAAATGAAGATGTAGTGAGCATTTTAAAGTTTATGATAAACAGAGCCAGCAATAATGTCTTGTGACGTCACTCAAAACTAAGGCTATAGTGAATTTATGCCATACAGTACAAACGAAGTTTTGTGAGACAAGGTTAGTAGAATAACTTCAAAAGTGTGTGTCTTCTCTATTGTTCCACCGCTTTCGTATATCTTCAAATATCGTACCATTTTAGTTTTGATAGTACATAGTCAAATACCCTATTGCCAACAGGCCTAAAACATAGGGGTGTATAATATATATACGAAAGATATTATTAAAAATTAACGCTTCAGTATAATTTTGAAGCTCTAAACGTCAAGATTCCTAATATCGTGTCTATTGACACATGTTCCTAGGAAATGTGTACATAGTTTAGTAAAAGTGCCTTATTTTAAAATTAAAAATAATATATTATTATACAAAAATTGTTTCGACGAAAGTAGTGCTCGATAAAAAAATACCAACTAAATCGGATCAAAATCATCGATTTTAGATTAAGAAATAGCAATTCTACAATCGTTTTACCTAAATAAATCGATTGTTGGATTGATATTTTTATTAAAAGGCTATCGTTCTAAATATCTGATCTCTGAAAAAATAATCACTTTGGAACGAATTAATATATAGCCTAAATAAATTTAAAAAATATCGAAAAAAATGGCAACTAGGTAGTATCATTATTTTTACAACATTTTATATGAAATTGGTACTGTATTTTATATTATAACTGTTCCCCAACAGTTTTTTTTTATTATTTTGAAATCACATCATGGTTTTCAAAAACCATTTTGAAACCAAAAATATTGATCTGTTGTAAGAAAAAGAACAGTCAAAAATCATTGTCTTTGTATTTTTATAAACTATGCTTACATGTTTTTGTATACAAGGAAAAACTAATTAAGTGTATAATATAAGATCTGTGTAGATATTTTTCCATATTTTGTAATTTCTTTTATTTTGTTTTTGTCATAGTTCATGCACAAAATTAACTCACAATAGAATAGTTTATAATTGTGTCTAATTGAATTGTATTTTATGTTTACTTATATGGTCTAACAACACCAATTTAAATCAACTAATCATTCATTCCTTTTAATCTTTTTTTGTTCAATAATTTACACTTTAATAAAATAAAAGTTCATAAAACCATACCAATAAAGAATGGATGAATTGAATACGGGCAGAAAAATCCCAAATACCCAAAGGTTGACTGGTAGAGAATGCCTTGTTGTATTGAGTCCGCCCATGTACCACTATTGTACATAAAGTTTAAATAAATAAATAAAAGTGAGGGCGAGATAAAGCAATCATTAGAAATATGATTTTGAAGTTCCAAGTACCAAGAATTTTCAGCGAGCTCTAACATACGATTGGATTAATTGATTTCGTACCTTGAAGAGGTACGACTATTGGCGTACCTACATAGTAAAAACAATTAAACCTGCTATAAAATAACGACCTCCTTATTTTAGTGATAACGTTGCGCAACAGCTTGCAATCTGGGGCCGTACTTAACGTGGTAAAGCCATTCTTGTTACAGTAGAGACGAGAGGCTGGCTGGTAATTGAGCTTGAAGTTTACGAAGCTTAATTTCCAAAGAGATGGGTATTTATTCGTTCATAAACTTCCAGAAAATTATCTGTTTACTATACAGAATGGAGGAAGTTTCTCACAAATAGCAATTTTTGGTCGTGAAACAGAAAACTTCGAAAAAAAAAATACCGTATTAGAACCCCAAGTTATCGGATCTAAATCGTTGCAAATTACCTCAAAAAATCCCATTTCAAGGATCGTACTCAATCACCAATCATTGTGTATGCAGGACGAATAGCACTATTCCTTTTTCACATCATTGGGGTCGGCTTCAAGTCGTAAACGGCTAAATACCAGTATTTTACACGGAGCGGCTACCTATCAGACTCCCACAACCGTGTAATTGGGTAAAACAATACACCTTGCTGTCAGATTTTCTTGCTTCTAACTCCCGTATGGTTTTCATATGATTCAATCCGCATTTTGCAGTTCAATAATTGAAAAACTGTCGATATTTTTTCCTGTATCACAATATCAGCGCTTGGCATATTTTTTTCGTTTTGTGGAGGAAGGAAATTAAAGGTTTTCTACCTATCCGCCCGAGCTATCCGCATAGTATACTAATAC
>NDFZ01001835.1:0-15259 GCA_002192655.3 Mamestra configurata | reverse complement strand
AAAAGACGACACATGACACAATTCAAAATGTAAATATGAACCCTCTTTATGAACTGGAAACATTGACAAAACAAAAAAAAAACCTCTATGTAAGAATACAAAATCAATAAAATTATCAATCGATTTTCTAAACTTAGATAGAGAAAACATTTCAGTATCCTATCAGTATAACCCAAAATAGCCCGAAAATTGATTAAAAAATACTTTGAAACAACAATGCTACAGTTTTGTATATAAATGTCAATGTTTCCCAAAAAGACGACACAGTACGACGCTTAAATCACAATCTATCTATACCTTACTACATACAGCCGGTTATTTGGGACGATCATCCTTTACTAATACTTAAGGTTTAATTTGCAGCGAGTCTACGCGACGTTATTAAAGAAATTCAACTGAAGATTAATTAAAAAATGTGAAATCTGTGTAACTCCATAGTAAGAAGTCACACAGGATAGGTGTACTATGAATAAATTTATTCATAGTACGTCATCATTGGTTCTGATGCGCAAAAGGGATGGTACTATTTGTTCGAACAGCATCACCTCTCTCTTAGTTCCAATAAATGTCTTTAATACGTGAAAGTAAGGCCCTGAGTCAACTAACAAGCAATATTGTATATCATCGTAATTTCTCAACGAAAAAACAGTCCTTTTTCTCAATCAAACCCCAACGGAACCCAAAAACTATAGTCCTTTTTTCCCGTCGTGTATGTAGCAGANATGGTACTATTTGTATCGAACAGCATCACCTCTCTCTTAGTTCCGATGAATGTCTTTAATACGTGAAAATAAGGCCCTGAGTCAACTAACAAGCAATATTGTATATCATCGTAATTTCTCAACGGAAAAACACAGTTTTTTTCTCAATCAAACCCCAACGGAACCCAAAAACTATAGTCCTTTTTTCCCGTCGTGTATGTAGCAGTGATAGCAGATAAGTACAGTAGGTGAACATCTTACGCCTTGACGGGCGCGTCCATGGCGGGGATGTAGTCCAGCGCCATGAGGCACGCGAACACCGTCATGATCATCTTGGGCTTGCGCTCCGTGATGTCCTCGGGCAGCGCGTACACGCGGGCGCCGCAACGACGCGCCATTGAGATCGCGTATTTCGCGTTGGCTAGGTTCTCCTGTGGATAAAAGGGGGTAGATGAGTGATGTGTGAAGTCGATTATTTTCGATCCTCTGTCGGCATCCTTTATTTTTCGAGGGTTTGGTCAATNTCGCGTATTTCGCGTTGGCTAGGTTCTCCTGTGGATAAAAGGGGGTAGATGAGTGATGTGTGAAGAAGTCGATTATTTTCGATCCTCTGTCGGCATCCTTTATTTTTCGAGGGTTTGGTCAAGGAGTTAAAATATTTTTTATTTCAGACCTAATCAGTTCATAAGTTGTTGTGCTGACCTCACTTCGCATGTTCGCGCAAACATTCGTCTTTCTTATTTGTTAAAAAAACTTGATCGCGATAGTTTTAGGGTATACAGGGTACAGGGCATTTTTTTCGCTGACTGAACATTTTTTCCAAAATCTGTA
This sequence comes from Mamestra configurata, assembly GCA_002192655.3. NCBI lineage: Eukaryota > Metazoa > Arthropoda > Insecta > Lepidoptera > Noctuidae > Mamestra > Mamestra configurata. Next base: position 13,727 of record NDFZ01001835.1, on the reverse strand, counting down.
AATGCAGTTCAGAATATCTCAAAAAGCAATGGATGGTCTCCTAGGAACGTTTCCCTGTAACAATAGCGGTTAAGGAATCTACCCTTACTGTCCCGTCTCAATCCAGCCTGTATTGTCCAAGTAACGCAAAGATTTAGACAAATACACCAAGAGTAATACAAGTAGTGTGCAAAAATTTCGGTGATGGAATTTCTGAGTTAGTAGTACTGGAGAAATTTCCAAATAGACCCTCTATAGATCAATAATACAATGGCCAACCTGGAAATTTCACCTTTTTTTCACCTACAGTTTTAGTACGCGCCTTGGAACAGTCACAACACTGTTCACTATGTTCTAGCAATAATTTAGTTCTATCATGTAGAAACAGATCGTATAACTTACCTCTTCCTTGCCTCCAGGCAGCACTAGGTCGTAATTGATGGAGCCGGGCTTGATGGCGTCGATCAGGTCGATCACCACCTTTCCGTCAGCCAGCACCTCGTCCTGGAATTACATTATGCCACAAATTAATAATAATTTGTAGACAGTACACGCAACACTTTTAAGAGAACATTACAACTGAGAGTAGAGGACAAAAGTACCGCTTTCTATTCGTATGTGTGGCCGGTCGCCAACGCCATATCGAGATTCGCCGTATTTCAGGAGTAATCCAGATTTTTTTTCAGTTTTACAAACTGTCACGCGTCAATTTTATTCAATTACATTGGTTGGTGCAACAAACACGTACTATATTTTACGATTGAAATGGATTAATATGTGCTTAGTGCACACAATTACTACTAAATATCTATTTTAGCCATTTCACAAATTAAATCACTTGAAAATTCAAATATATTTTCCGAAAATTATTCCAAGCTACATTGAAAAGTAATTATTGTTTTAAAATTTCTAAATAAAAAGCACCGTACCTGGAAACTCCTGATCGAGGAAGACTTGCCGGCGTTGCTGAGCTTGTTGTTGACCCACTGCACGATCTCCTTCTCGATGATGGGGTTGCCGGTGTTGGCCAGCCGCGTCAGCACCGACAGCGTGTAGGCGCGCATTAGTTGCCAGATCAAAGCTGTAATAAATGATAAGGTAAGGTTACAAAGACGTACACCTTTTTTCTGTGTTATTTGTATATTTTTAGTAGTATTGTTTAAAGTTTCTTTATTTACAACAATCTCATGAATCATTGTAATTAAAAAAAAAAACAAAAAATATAAAAAGGNTTTTTAGTAGTATTGTTTAAATTTTCTTTATTTACAACAATCTCATGAATCATTGTAATTAAAAAAAAAAAACAAAAAATATAAAAAGAGAAAAGGCGCGCGTGAAACAAAATGCGCCGTCGACCTGGGCCTGGTCTTTATCGCACGCCGTCCGCAGGCGCAAGCCGTGGGTGGTGACGTCCATGGCGTCTCCTGCGGCGGCTGGGGTAGGGCATCACGCGGCCCGCCTCCTCCTTCACTAGCATTACTGCTTCCCATGCCCCCTCGCTCCGGATCTTGGATTGAACCAGTGCCGGACGCGAGAGGTCGCCGCTACGAGGACATGGCGGTGCTCCGCCTAAACGGAGAAGACCTCCACCGCATCCTCCGCGCGATCCACAAAGTGGTGACACCCGGGGGTTTTCTCCCACCGATTCGGAAACAGATACCTCCCGAAACAACAGTGTCCGGTGGGTACCTGCGACAGGCGGAAGGTGAGGAGCTGCAAGGAGGCTCACCACAACGCCAGAGACTGTGCGGTATCTGCCAGCCGGATGGCCATGACCTTCTGGGACGCGTAAGGTGTGTCTGTATGTACCTAGCGTGAGCGTGGCGTTGCCCTCGTTGATGTCTGCGCCGGCGATGCCGACGAGCGAGAAGCCGAGCTGTCTCCCGAGCTCCACGGCGTAGTTGCAGTTCTCCAGCCGCTCCATGAACTTGCGCAGCTTCGAGAACTGGCGGTGCACCTGGAAACACACACAGAGGATTGAGTTTACTTATCGTTTATTCGTCAAACGAAGACTACTGCGAGTCCTTCCAGGAATTCTTTTCCCCCGCCCATATTTTCTAACCATTGATTAATTTCGGATCAAAAAACTGNGGCGTAGTTGCAGTTCTCCAGCCGCTCCATGAACTTGCGCAGCTTCGAGAACTGGCGGTGCACCTGGAAACACACACAGAGGATTGAGTTTACTTATCGTTTATTCGTCAAACGAAGACTACTGCGAGTCCTTCCAGGAATTCTTTTCCCCCGCCCATATTTTCTAACCATTGATTATTTGCGGATCAAAAAACTGGTCCTAAGTCATGTAGGCTTATAATGGGTCCACACGACACCGACTTTTGCCTGCGTAGACTTTGAACGNCAATAATTGTAGGTGGGTCAATGACCGTTATTCCACGATTATCTGGCGCCTACTATAGTTATGTAGGCTTATAATGGGTCCACACGACACCGACTTTTGCCTGCGCAGACTTTGAACTGCAAAGAAAAAAAAATCTATCACACCGACATTTGTCTGCACAGACTTAATTGCACACACTTATGTCGGTGTGACAGACATTTTTTATTCAGAGTTCAAAGTCTGCGCAGACAAAAGTCTGTATCGTGTGGACGGTCCAATAGGACGAGTTTGACTTTGTCCTTTTTGTAACTGTACAGTCAGTAACAGGCATTATCTGACCTCTCTTAGAATAAAGAAGGCTCGGGAAATAAATGCGAGGCACTGACTGTGCAATCTAACAGTAATGTTACCTTCTTCCAGTTGACGATGCCAGGCTTAATGATGTCATAGAGCTGGAAGATGACCAGGCCGTCGGTGAGGTCGGAGTACAGCCAGTTCACGTGCGGCGCCACGCCCATCGAGTTCATCCAGTTACGGTAAGCTGAGGATAACACGAGATAGATGGTTTAGTATTATCGAATGTGTAGACGTTTTGTATGAATTTTAAATGAATGTGTTTCGACCTATGTTTTAAATACAAGTCTATGTATTTAAAACATAGGTCACACAAACATACAGTCATACTTTTGAAAAACATTTCCCTCCTTCTGGGGCAGTCAGGCAAAAATAGTAGAAGCTATACTTAATCGTATAATTTGAATCTATCGCTACAAACTGAATTATCAGCTTTAATAGTGTTTTAAATTTTAAGTTCCTAAAAAAGTTTGGCCCTAAAAAAGTATGGGTTGCAATGTAATTTGAACTTTGATATGTTTAACATAATTTATTGTTACAAAATTCGACTACTGAATTTTAAATATAGGTTTGTAGCAGCCTAAGTCTGGGTTTGTGCTTCGGAACATCACATTTTGCTTACCGTTAATACACGAAAATGTGCTATACATACACCCCTGTCTAACCTTGCAAAGCATACAGCCGAGATTTTAAATTTTACAAAGGGAGTTATATTTATACAGATTTTTCTTCTAAACACGATAATCCACACAACACATTTTGTAAACAAGTAACCCCGAACTGGTTAGTCTCGCCTCATAACGGCTAATGATTCAAAGGGACGGTTCCGCACATACGGGTCATGGGGTTATCATAATATTACCGCATTTACATTACTAAATGAATACTAACAACCTACAAACGATCATTATAATTGTGTAAACACGCATATCATGACATCACGTCTGTTTTTCGAAGAGTTTGAGGCAGACGTGAGCATTAATGCATCCACATAACGACACACTTTGAGTGAGAACCAAGTTTAAATAAAATAGAAATGCAGGAGATGAAAAGAAAAAACGTTTGATTGAGATTTTCACTGCATGGCGTGGGGGGTTTGCCATAATCGCCACGCAATCGCAATGCTACTGCTTATTCTCTGGTGATTCCTTAGTTGCCTCTTACGACACCCACGGGAAGAGATGGGATGGTGGTTCTTCTTCTTCTTCGTCAGACACCATAAAAAGCACCCATTTGAAAAAATAAAAATATGGAGTCCTTAAATACTGCAAAAATTATTTAAATAACGTGAAAATCTCCCCGCGAGTTGCATTTTTTTTTATTATTGATAGGCTCGCGTTTGACCACTATCTCACCTGATGGTAAGCGATGATGTGGTCCAAGATGGAGCACGCTTGCCTAGAAGATTTACTCTTGACTTAAAGATAAAAAATACAATCGACCTCCAAAAAAAAACACTGCAAAGTCTAAAATAACTTTAAATTTCGGAAGTCGGTGTTATTGGTAGATTTTTCGTTTTTTGACACCGACTTCCGAAATTAAAAGTTATTTTATACTTTGTAGTGTTTTTTTTGGAAGTCGGTTGTATTTTTTTTGGAAAACAGTTTTTTAATTTCCACTTTTTAGTGGTACACCTACAACTAAGTGACATTTTTCCCATAATGAGTGGTTGTACTATTTGCCGTTAAGGGGTTACTTTGTGTGCCTTTACAGTCCAAGTCCAGACCAGCTCATAGTTAAATATCTACTTTGTACTAGATTTGATTGATTTTAAGTTGAGGAAGCCACTGTTTTATCTTTGAAGTTTACCATCCAATGAAAATTCAATATAGCTATAACCAAACCCAACGCAGAAAGAATCATCAAGATCGGTTAATAAACAATTAAGTTATGCCCTAATAGTTAACCCCAAAAACATGTTAATTCAGATAATTTTTTTGCATCTGCGTACCCCTTCACAACGTACCGGCGTGATGTTATGTTATGAACTGGTGAAAACAATAAACAGACATGCAATTTCAGCAATCCCGGGAGATTTACTATAATTTATTAAAAGAGTTCCGTTGCCTACCTCCGAAGTTCTTCATCAGATCTTCACCAAATTAAATGGTACCAGTTTGAAAAAATACTCTTCCATAAAAAAAAATAATTATCCAAATCGGTTGACAATTGGCGAAAATATCGCTGAACAATAATTTTTCCTGGGATCCCAAGACTCCTAGCTCAACAAGATGAGATGTTGATTACCAGGCACAATAAGCTGAATTGTGTTAGAAAGAATATGAAAAACATTGTATGTGCTTTTAAAATTTGAGAATTGCCCTCGATTTCCCTGGGATCCCATCATCAAATTCTGACTTGGTGCCAATGGAACCAACTCAGGAGTCTTTCGAAAAAGAATCATCAAAATCCATTCATAATTGACGGAATGATCGCATAACAAACGTACAAAAAAAACTAAGAGTCGAATTGAGAACCTCCTCCTTTTTTTAAATAAGTTAAAAATGAAGCCAATTCCAAGATGGCGGCAACATAATTAGCAATTTTTCGTCATAGGTGTCCTTTACATGGGTTCGGATGGTTGGAAATAACAACTATAAGGGCGAAACCAAAATCCAAGATGGCGGCAACAAGAATTTGCAAATTTTCGGCATGGGTGTCCTTTCGTGGTTTTAGGGGTCGGAAATAACGAATATGAGGCCAAAACATAAATCCAAGATGGCAGTAACAAATATTTGTAAAATTTCATCAGAAATGTCCTCTCATGGTTGCACGTTTTGGATCATAGAGACAATACTCACTCTTCTCCTCGCGGGTCTCGTCCAGCTGGTGCAGTTCCTCGGTGTCAGCCGTGCGCTGTAACCCTGGGTGCTGGTTGAACAGGTTGGCCACGAACGCCAAGTTCAGCTTGTACACTCCTCCCACGACGTCGGCTGGGGTCACGAAGGCGCGGCACCGGAGCTTCGCGGCTTGTTGCAGCATGAGCTCCGCTCGGCGCAGGAGGTCGCTTTCCTGCACAAACAAAAAGATAGAGGTTAGGTTAGAAATATGGGCAAAAATATTATGTCAACCCAATTACAATTGGCTCGTTTAGTCATTATTCTTATCGGTAGCGCCTGTAATATGTCGTATAAGTTTGATTTTGGTACTTCGGGAGCTCTGGCCAGCAGGTCTTCTATCTATGTACATACCCTGAGCGCGTCCAGTGTGACGCCGGCGTCGTTGGGTGCGATCTGCTTCATGAGGTAGGAGTAGATCTCGGAGTCCGCCACGTCCTGCTGGAAGTTGGTGCAGCGCCGCGTCACGCCGGCGCTCTGCAGCTGGTGGTTCACCCACCGCAGCAGGATGGCTTCGGGGGAGAGGGCCAGCAGGTCTTCGATGCGTTCCTGTAACAAAATTTAAGGTTTAGTGAATATATATTTTTTTTTAAACAAGTATTTTTTATTTTGTGTATTCCTACAAAACCCTTATTTGTTACCCATATCATGGGAATGCAAAAATAAATAATTGGTCAGCCATCTTTGGGAACCTGCCTTAATAGATTTAGAGTGATGTCACATAGCCAACCGAACTTGTCTGCAAAATTTCAGGTCAATCGGTTGAGGAAATGAGATTTATTCTTGTGTAAAAGGAAGAAATAGTTATGTATTCAAAGTTAGGGAAGAAAATTTTACTATTACCAGATTACAAAGTTTATTTAGCGTATTCCTCCACTATCCCTTTTGCTTTGGCTTTTCTAATGGGTTAGTATGGCCAATGGAGTAGGCCAAAATGAGTCTGTCAGATAGTTGTCTATATGGCCAAGTGTAAAATATTCACAAGGCTCGATATGGCCAACACAGTAGACCAAACCGGGTCTTATTATTCAGTTTATTCTACACAATAAACACAAGGATACCGACCTCATCATTGAGCAGCTCAGTAAGACCGGGGCAGTGTTCCAGTGTGATCTGGTTGAACAAACCGATGCGGATGATCTGCCACAGGAGACCCAGCACCAAGTGAGGTTTACCTGCAAAATTATCGAGAAAATTAATAAAAGATACTTTCTTAACAACTACAGCGAAGTCTTTAGTCGAGCATAAGAAAAATATAGTGGCCCGGATCTTGGATAATGCATATGTTTCGGTTTCAAGTCTCGATGCTTCTTGTTTGAGAATTACAACTGTATTTCAGTATGTTGTCAAAATTACAGCTATATTCAGTTTTCTTGTGCTTTCCTCAACATTCACTAAGTTGCCTACCTTGTGAGGAGTCTCCCCAAAATAATCGTTTGAGTAAAGCTTTAGGAGGCCTATGAATCAGTGTTTTTCTTTCGGCTGATTGATGTTGATAAAAAACTCAAAAAAAGTAATATTTGTACCTTTGGCCAAGTCGTGCGCGTCAATGTTGACGATGTTGCAGCCGATGGCCTGCGACGACACGAGCGCGAGGGTTAAGTTCTCGTGTTTGGTGTAGAGGGTTAAGTTCTTCTTGTTGATCGCTCGCTCGTCTATCGTGTCTGGGCATGAGTGGTTTATCACTTTACTGTAATAAGATAAAAATAATTAAGTTAGTTTAGTAAATTACACTACTGAGAGAATTGAGACGTAGGGCGCAAGTTTCAATGATTCGGACTTGTTTTAGAGATTATTTGGACCAGAAAGGCTTACAATATTTTCTGATCTACCAATCAGGCGTTTAATAAATTAGTTAAAGAGAAAATAAATTTTAAGTGGCCCGAAGTTCACTGGCTCACCTAGTCTGAAATATATGAAGGTCTATCTACTCACCATAAAATAAGACCATCCTTCAGCTTCTCATAGAGCTGCTTGCCCTCATGATCTATGGGCAACAGGTGCTTGAGGTCAGGGTCATGCTCGAGGTTACTGTTGATCCACCCGGAGAACGCCATCTGCTCCTCCAGTCGGACTGAGTGGGTTGTACCTGTGGATTGGAAGGTGTAGTGATATTTTATGATGTTCAACAGATAGCACTGGAGATAGGGTCGCTGTGCTGACGAACATTCTTACTGTTGCCCTACTATGACGTGCTAATGCCATCCAATTCCGATGATGTAAAAGAGATAGTGCTATTCGCTATGTATAGCTCCGTCTCTCTCTTAGAGCGGAATCATGATCGTTTTAAGACTTCATAGTAGGGCCCTTGCTCTTGTCTCTAGCGCGACATAACTAGCTTTATCTATTTGACTGATATTCCATGACTATACTAAAGTGCCTGTAAATCGTTTATTTGAAGGATTTTGATTTTGAGTAGAGTAGTATTGAAATATAATGTTTTGAGAGAAGTTTACTGCATTGATTCTTTATCCTTTCTTTATAATACTGGTTAGTAGTGAGGGATGATCTTTTGGAGATTTATTGTGTCGTATTTCTCGTTGTAATATTTTCCCCTGGCCCAATATGACAGCACTGATTCTACATGTTTGCGTATCTTTTAGCTATAGTGGCTAGACACTTTATGCATATCTAGGCAGGTCTAAGAAGAGGACCTTCTACGAAAAAAATTGTTTAGATTTATATGTATAGAACCTAAAGTATTCCAGAGTATACTTTAGATTAAAAAAAAATAATCATCAAAATCCATTCATAATTGACGGAATGATCGCATAACAGACATACAAAAAAAAAAAAAAAACTACAGTCGCATTGATAACCTCCTTCTTTTGGAAGTCGGTTGAAAAGGGTGCAATGTAATTCTACTTATAGCATCAAAACCAAGATGCTATTAAAATGCATTCGTTTTTAAAATATCATATCTGATTGAAAATTCAATGGTAATTTGTAATTGAATTTTCGGACATTTTTATTATTATTATCGTTTTGTTGACAGTTATAGTTTAATTTATTGACATTTAATTTGTTGACATTTGTTACTTTTTTTTTCTTTTTAATTTGAATTATAGGCATTGTGCCTAATTCTTGAATAATATGAGTATTTTATTACGTTGCTTGATTTTTTGTTTATTTTTATGTTTGTCTGTTTTATATTAATTAATTTTGCATGCANGAATTATAGGCATTGTGCCTAATTCTTGAATAATATGAGTATTTTATTACGTTGCTTGATTTTTTTGTTTTTTTTTTTTATGTTTGTCTGTTTTATATTAATCAATTTTGCATGCCGTGAGGCAAAATGTATCGGGACTATCATCAAAATAACCATCATATCTCTATACCTACATTATTGGCAAATAAATGATTTCTATTTTCATTGTTATGTCATGCAACACAACATAGTAGGTACTGACCTAGATTATAAAGTTTTTTTTTTTTTATGTTTGTCTGTTTTATATTAATCAATTTTGCATGCCGTGAGGCAAAATGTATCGGGACTATCATCAAAATAACCATCATATCTCTATACCTACATTATTGGCAAATAAATGATTTCTATTTTCATTGTTATGTCATGCAACACAACATAGTAGGTACTGACCTAGATTATAAAGTTTTATTTGCTATAATTTGCACTGATAAGCCCATAACTTATTTGTTTGTTAAATAATTTTCTTATTGTCAAGAAATATGAAATCATTGAGCCATTATTATAAATATAATAACCATTATTTCTTTATTATAAGAAATTATACCAACATTAATTTTATTTATTGTTTTATGAAAATACTTGACTGTTAATTATAGTTTTCTATTGTTCATTGTTCCCTTTTTGCCTAGAGTTCTTAGATTTTTTGTACCATACAAGTAACATTATAATTGTTTTGAACTAAGTTTGTTTTTAATTAATGCCCTCTCGTAGGTCAACTATGAGGTTGTCATCTGCTGAACCTTTTGAACGCCAGAGCATAAATGCATCGACGTGACCCCGAAGCCAAGACACAAATTCGCCGTACTTTTTGTCACATATTTGTGACGTTTGGCGTACAGGGCACGCGCTTGCTTGTCATGTATACGTGACAATGGCGTTCAAAAGGTTAACCGTAGTTGCCTGTGGTAGCTTTAATACAAATGAAAGGATAAGGCGGGGCTACAAAAAAAAAACTGAATACTAAACAACTTCACGCTAGGACCACCCCTCATGGTATGGACCTCGGCTTAGGGCGTCGTTGGATGGAACAAAACTAGGGATTCGCTGGTGAGATCTTTATCCTGAGTCCTAAGGCCAAAGTGTTCCACAATTAAGTATACTGACCATCACTGGAAGCTTCACTCATGCCTCCCAAATGTTCCAAATTCTCCTTTTTACTGACAGCCTGTTTGAATGTGCTGGACACCTGGAAGATAACATGACGACATTAATTAATATCAATTAATAATAATTATCAATAATAGATGTAACAATGACAATACCGATAGAAGTGATTAGGTTATCAACACGAATAATTATAACAATGACGCATTTAGCCAGACTACTGTCAATAGCTTTCGACATAACTAATTGTTATTGAGTTATATTTAGAAAATAGGCAAAGTAGTACATAGAGAAGAGAACAGGGAAAAAACTTAGTTTATTTTTTATATATAAACTTGAATTTACAGTTAAATTACAGAGATATAATGGAAACGAAAGAGGGATTCCTATACTCAGCAGACACATTCCTTTGTGTCACTGGCACGATCGTATTCCGAAGTTTACTGGCCCAAGGAAAAAAAAGTAAAGCCCTTAAGATATTTTTTCCAGGCTCTGGTATTTCCCAAACAAATGGGTTGATTACATGTTTCGAAGCAACTCAGAGAACCCCACCTATTAGTTCCTATTAAACGATGATCAAAGCAAGATTATTACTTATGCCTATTGCTGCTAGGGATGGGCCTCTTTTTCCTGAGCCACCCATCTAGATTCTACCCGCGGTGGCAACAATTCTAATATACATTATGGAAAATTAAAAAACTTTTTCAAGAATTGCTAGCATCAATATGGATTTACTTCATCTCTCCACCTTCTATAACTCATTTCGACTATCATACATAACTGAATCACCAGCCATGATAAGATCAGCTGGCACATCAAACTCGACTCCCACTTCACCATAAAACGTTATTAACATAACATATTCATGCATTAGTTAACAATACGCTCATACATTGTAGAGCCTGTAAAAAATATCATAAAAACTGCGTCAACAGACCAATGACCCGACGCTCAACAATTGCTCATTGCGAGTGTGATTATTACAAGTGGATAGGTAGGTAGACATGATAATTTCTTCTCACTCAGGGCCGAAACATAACCGCGTTTCGGCGCCGCGCCGCAACGCAACGCGCCGCTGAGGGTTGCGTTGTGGTGCCGCGAAACAAAGCGTTCTAACCAGAAATAAACTGATATGTTGTCAATGTCACCGGAAAATTGCAAACGCCGTAAGATTGTAAAATATCACGTGAAACTGTAAACTATTTTTTCCAAATTAGACACGGATGTATTGGAAACTATTGAATTTGGATGGGATTTATTGTTTACAAAACGATTTTTCATAATAAATCGAGAAATTATAATCAGAAAAAGAATTTTTACAATCTTATGAAGTCTGCAATTTTCCGGTGACATCAACAAGTGTGACGTATAACGCTAGAATGTGCGGCGCGTCGCACACCTCAAATGTCGCTGATATCGGCGTGGCGGTGTCGCCGATTTGGCCGTTGCGGCGTCGCAACGCGTAGGGTTATGATTTGATGAATTATTCTTCGATTCTTCGGTCTTAAGGTTATGAGGGAAGATTTGAATGTTGATGGTAGAAAGGTAGAAGAAGGCCAAAGAAACTATGATATTAGTAAGATACTAGAAAGGGGGGACTGTTGAGAAGACGGCGATTAGAGAAATAATTAAGGAAGAAGTCTGGGACCAGGCGAGGTGTATAAAGAGTACCGATTTGATGAATTAGCCTTTGATAACTGATCTAAGGATCCAGAAAACCAGGGACTGGACGTCCTAAAACGCGTTGGGATGTTGACGATATCACCAAAGTCGGGGGAACCGTCTGGATGGCGGTCGCACAGAACATGGAAGTATGGCAGACAAGAAAGGAGGTCTATTATACCCAGCAGGTTGACATAATGATAAAAGATGATGGTTCTTGTTTTTGAAAATAGTGGGGAAATGGGGAGATTGCAGTGTTGGGTAAACTTTGCACAGTAGCGGTGGTATAATATTGCAAAAGACCTCTCGAACTCTCGAGTATTTTATTTACTTTTATTGTTCTCATTTTTCAATGCCGCAATTCACTATTGAGGCAAGAGAAGGCAATGCATCTTTTGCAATGGATGCTATTATTCAGATTTATGTTCACGATTCAACATAACTGTGATTTTATCATAAATACGGCTTTTAAAACATCTTTGAAAAAGACCAGATGACCAGACGGTAGACTATCTTTTTTCAACCAGAATATGTTATCGCTTAAAAAACAACTTTCCTTCCTTCGGGATTTTATATTTTGTTTAGAAATGTATTTTTTTTTATAGTAAAATAAGACGTTATTTCTATGAGTATGAAGTGATTATCTCCTTTAAACCAAACTTTAATATTTGATAAATAGGTTTTGTAGGGTTTTTGAATAGTTGTAGTGATATGGTTGATTTGCACTTTGATGCTCTCAATAAGCAAAAATTTAAATTTCTGATCTGTTTAACAGATTTGTTCTTGTACGGAACTTTTTGAGGAAATTATAATACTGCATTTAATATTTAGCATAAATTACTAACATACAGTTATATTACTTATGAAATATGTAGCTTACAACTAACACAATTACTTAATATTGTTTTTGTACACGTGGTGTTTACCTTTAAATAATTGTTGCACTGTGTAAAGTTTAAACGAATGTTTTATTTTTGTTTGTAAATTAGTGTAAACAATTGTTGGTAGACCTAATAAATAAAATAAAATAAAATAACCAGACTAAATCAACCACCAGACATAAAATCAAAATAATTGTATTACACTGTCGGCCCTACAAACTGGTAACCCTACCAATATCATCTATTTGACCCCAATCTCGTATTTATCACTTTATTGACCATCTCCGAGCTAATCTGTCGACATAAACAGTCGTGATGGCTTGTCAGTTGTTTCTTTATGAGGCAAATAATATTGATTTGTTTAATCGGAGACTTAATTAAGTTTGTTGAATAAAAAATTGTTTTTATTGGGGGCAGGATGGGAATGAATTTTAGGTATGGTTAGTACTTTTATGTGCAGCGGGACAAACGTTTAATGTGGTTGATATGATTTTATTGAGGATAGCTGCCATAAGTAATAATTATGTGAGTGTATGGAAAAGTTTTATGTAAAACACAGACGTGGGCTGATTGGGTGGTGAGCTGTGGTCAGAATATATTTGAAAAAATGTACTACTGGATCTGGATTTACTTCTAGATAGAAAATACTAAGTAGTCTTATGCTTTTTATGCTATATGGAAAGACAATTGGCCCTATTCGAAATTCAAGAATTAGGTTAAAAAAGGATCGTTTGGCGTGACGCCGCTCAGGAACAAACAATGGTTTTTGTTTGTTCCTTTCAACACGCCCGACCCTAAAATGATATAATTTGGAGTAAGAAATCTTCGATTTTTCCTTAACTTTTACTAAGGAATGAAAACAGTTAAAAAAAAAAACAAGATAAGAATATGGTATTTATGAAGGGGCTGGTATTTAATTTAAGAAAGAATAAGCTGGATAGCGCTGGTCCAAAAATCGAATGCAACAGTGCAGAACTGGCAAAATCCTATCGCAATGCATGCCTGAAGAAGTTCGATCATCGAAGTAGGCATGAAAAACGCCTAGTATAATAACTTGCACCTTTTGTACTTTGTACAAAAAATCCGCAACACACAGATACATGAAAGACCACGGGGAAGTCCTTTATCAAGGATTAACAGCTATTAGAAACTAGGTCTTCGCCTTGACTAAACAAAAAAACGGGCCCGAACTAGCAAAGGGCAGAGTTGCGTGATAAACTAAGAGGAATTTGCCCAACAGTGGGATAAAATAGGCTAGATAGATAGGAGCAAGGTGAAGCTTCTCAAACTCAATTAACTGAGGTTCTCTGACCAGACCAGGTTGTTAATAAAGGTTATACTAGGACTATTTGCACAGTTACCTG
>NDFZ01001834.1:0-15259 GCA_002192655.3 Mamestra configurata | reverse complement strand
GCAATCAAATGTTAAGTGGTTTAAGAAATGGTTCTATGAGAAAATCCTACTAAATGAAAAACTTAATGTAAAAACATACTCGAAGCTGGTCAACACGGCGGCTTATTACTCTAGAACAGTTTGCCATGGTGCAACTACCAAAAAAAAGAAGTTCTATGAACCTCATGACACAACCCTAACTTGTATGAAGCGTAATGCGTTTCCCTCAAAATCGCAGCTCGTGTGGGTTGACATGTTATTGCTTATTTGCGTCCAGTTATAACTGGACGCAAATAAGCAATTCCGGTATCAAAAATGTAAATGCATGCAAATAGAAAACGGCAATATATAATTAAAAATCGTGCTCCCAGCAGCCATTTATAACCATTTATTATAAAATTATGAAAAAACTATAATTCAAAACCTCACCCACCAGTTTACTCGAGTTCTCTACTTACGTCTTAGGCACCAGGTTCCGTTGCCTAGCCGGGGGGGCAGCAGCCACCGATCGTGCAGGTTCGGCCTTCTTCGGTTCCTCTACGACTTCCGGCTTATTAGCGGCCGCCTGAGCTCTATTGAAGAGGTTGCGTCTGTTGACGGGCTCCTCCTTCTTAGGCGAGACGGGTGTTGTATCTGAGGAATTTAAGTTGTTACCATAGGTTCCCAATCTTTTAAAGGACTACCGTCCCTTTTATAAGGAAAAAAATCCCTTTACAGAATAGTTAATTATATTAATTTCATGTCTATATCTATTAATAATCACAAATTAAAAATTTATTCTCTCTCTCTCTGTGTGTGTGTAATCGTGCTCCTGGGCGTGGCTGAGGGTCGTGACTATTAATTACTTAAAAATACCAAAACGTGATAAAATAAAACATTTAATTCAGACAAAGACCATACATTTCCCCTCATTCGTCTTTGGACCCGCTACCACCCCCACGAAAAGCTCCAGCGCCCACGGGAACTTAATCGTAGGTGGTGAAACAGAGAAGAGGCCCGCCAGGGCCAGAGCCTGCCAGGGTTGCGGAATCTGTTTGATTTCCCATCCTTGTGGTGAAACAAGCCATTAGTAACATGACTCCGTTGGTTACCTACCCTTCGGGTCCAGTCGGTCGATTCTGTAGACATATCGAAGTGAAAGCTTGGGTGAAGTGATCACGAGGTGAGCTGCCAATCCATATAATAAAGATGGAATGACAGCCCACTCCGTGATCACGTGACATCTTGATTGTTTGGATTGACAGCTCACCTCGTGATCACTTCACCAAAACCTTCACTTCGACATGTTTACAGAATCGACCGGCTGAACTCTTAAAAGTATATCTAAGGAACAAACAAATATAACAAAGATAAAGTTCAGTGAAAATATTTCACTGTTCAGACTCCGCTAGGGACTTCTACAGTAACTTTTAGCTACTCACCTTCAACAGGCTGATAGTCCTTCTTTTGGTTGAAATTCCTGTTCTGGTAAGGTCTTCTCAGCTTCTCTTGGGAATTGTTGAATTGATGTTCTTTGCCACTCGATCCGTTAGATTTTTGGCTTCCCTGTAAATATGTAACTGATTAGGAAAGCAAGGACTACTTTACCTTTTGAACGCCATCGTCACGTATAAGTGACAAACGAAAGCTTTCCCTGCAAGCCAAACGCCACAAATATGCCGAATTTGTGGCTTGGGGTCGGGGGTACGCGGATGCGTTTATGCTGTTGCGTTCAAAAGGTTAACGATAGGTACTGATTGCATGGAAGAAAAATGTGCACTGTCTCCGAGGTAACCCTGTATTAAAAGGTCAACTACCAATTGATAAGTGCCAGCTGGTCTATTCTATCTACCTCTTTAACGGTAGAGTGAGCTTAAGTGAACTGTCATTTCATCTTGTTTAAGTATGGATTGACAGTTCAATTCACCTTAACTGACACGAAAATGAGACATTAAAACTAAGAGTTATGCTGTTGGCATTCATTTTTAAAACAAAATCTATTCAACTTTTCTTATTGTATAAGGATGTTTTCAAGACCAGGCATTTCTTGAACGGGCGTTGGGCGAGTCATCAGAATGATGATTCAAAAAGACGATCTTTATAGTTTGCTTAGAGAATATTATCTGACACGTTCTACGGAAGAAATAAATTATTATGGAGATTTGGGTGGGTCGTCCTGGCCAAAGGGTGGAAAGAGAACAGTTGCCCTACTATGACGTGCTAATGCCATCCAATTCCGATGATTTAAAAGGGATAGTGCTATTCGCCATGTATAGCTCCGTCTCCCTCTTAGAGCGGAATCATGATCGTTTTAAGACAGCATAGTAGGGCCCCAGGAATGCGTTTTCAAAGACAAGTGTTATAAATCTAATATAATAAAGCTGAAGAGTTTGTTTGTTTGTTTGAATGCACTAACTACCAGTCGGATTTGGGAAATTATTTTTGTATATGATAGCCACATTCATGAGGAAGGCTATACGCTATACGGTTACGAGAAAAAACGAGATATGCGCGTATGAAGTCGTGGGCAAAATCGAGTAAAAAACAGAAATCGATTTATTTCAGACTTTTAAAACCCATACAAATCAATCAATACAAAATTTTAAATACCATACAGTTCTCAATAAATATGATTAGTTAGTTATCGTAAAGCTCAACACAAACTTCCGAAGCTCAACCACCCGACGCACATAACAAAAGAAAGGGCATATTGAAACGACTTACCCTAGACGTAAAACCGCCATTCGAGTTTCTCCCTTCAGAGGAATCGTCTCTATTTTGGAACTCCCGTTTATTAGGTGGTGTATTTACATATGGACGACGGAGCGGTGCGGCTGGTTGTATTCTGAAAGTGATAAAAAGGTAAGTTATTATAATTTGCTTTAATTTAACGAATACCGTCGAGATTTTTTTTATACTTTTTAGATATTGTTTTTAGGGTCCCGTTTTACTTCGGTGTCCGTGTGTGGGGTGGGGGGGTAGGGTAATTTTCATAGATGATGTATTTCTGTTTCCGCTATAACAACAAGTACTGAAAAACAGATTAAATAAATATTTAAGGGGGCTCCCATCCAACAAACGTGATTTTTTTGCCGTTTTTATGGATAATGGTACGGAACCCTTCATGCGCGAGTAGGACACGCACTTGGCCGGTTTTTATAATCTTAATTGTAATTAAATATTTGTTTTGAATATTCCTACTAGTATTTGTATCGTTTACTTTATGGCAAAATATAGACTACATACCCCACCTATTGAACTAAGTGCTTAGATGATACGGACTAGAATACGCCCGCAACTAAGCCCGACACTACGGACTTCGGGTTTAGAGATTAGCCCCCCAGATTCGAACTCTAACAAGCTTTATTTTTAGGGACATAAAGTGCAAATTTGTTTACACATTAAACGGCTTCTGAACTATCTTCGAGCGCTACGGTACAGTGTACTTTAACCAAGTGATTATAAAGTCTATTTTTGTTTTGCTTTTTTACATCCTTTATTCGGATCCAAGTAAACCATAAATGAAAAAATATTTACTTAGGCTCAATGTCAGCAATTTCTTGAGTGACTGTTCCAGTTGCTGCCCGTGCATTTTCGCTGTTCATTCTGCGAAAAACATACATTTACATATTCAAATATGTAGAAAACAGGTGTCTTTAACCTTTTGAACGCCATTGTCACGTATACATGGCAAGCAAGCGCATGCCCTGTACGTCAAACTTCACAAATATGTGACAAAAAGTACGACGAATTTGTGGCTTGGCGTTGGGGGTACGTCGATGCGTTTTTGCTCTGGGGTTCAAAAGGTCAATATAAATTCGTTGTGCGATCAAATAAAGATGTGAGCATATCGACAGCGCGCAACAGAGGTAGAAGAATTGGAATTTTATGCGAAGAATTTTGTACCCTGGAAGATAGCGAACATTTTTGAAGATATTTTAGTATGTCGCCAATCCCGAAGCCGATATGATGATGAGAAGCCGCAAAGGAGACAGTTCACAATCGGATGCTTTCATATTACTTGAACGGCTCCTAGTCATCCATTACACATCTCTGCAACATTTGGATCAGTTTTAGTTGTTAAGCATCTCCTTTCACCATAGCCTTACACATCTCGTCTCTGAAGAGGTCGGAACTCGGAGACTTGGCCTCAAATGCGATGACTGCCTCTATGGTTACTCACCTAGTGTTCTGCGCCGGCTGTGGAGCCGGCACAGAACGCGGGACGTCTGAAGCACTAACATCTGTCTATGGTATAGTGTCACTCACCTAGCTAGGTTATGGCACACGGCGCGATGCCTGTGCTGCCAGTCGCGTCGCTGACAGGGCTCGGAGCAGTACGGCGTGATGCCACAGCCGGCACAGAACGCGTCCGAAGCTCCACCGCACACGACGCATTGACGCACAGCAACTCGCTGCAGTCCAGGAAGTTTTAGCTGCGCCCAATTATCGTGTGGAGTGTTTATTGTGTTCAAAACGGTGTTATTTTAATTATGCACATGTTTTTAATCAAATATATTAATAATAGTTTAGTGGTTATTTTAAATTTGGTATTCAGTTAGGTACTTGAAATACCTTTATTTTTCTGGTTCGCAAACGCTCGCAAAGAATGCCTTACTCTTGTCGCATAAGCCATTAAACATATTGGTGCATATTAACTCAGTCGCCGACTGAGCTTTGTGTATGTTCAAAATGTATATTATTGCAAAATAAGTTTAAAATTTGATTCTAACGGCATGCTCCCTAATTAGCTGTGGTGTTAATTGTAACTTAACTTTGTGTGTGCAGTATAATATATAAAATTAAACCACCAAACTAACTGCCACCGAACAAAGACAATACAATGAATAAAGGATAGTCTTGTTAGCAGGTTAGGGGCCATTCATTTATTACGTAAGACGGTTTTAACTAGTTTTTTTAGTAACATCCAAATAGCACACAAATAATATTTTTTTTAACCTTTTGAACGCCAGAGCATAATCGCATCGGCGTGCCCCCGAGCACGCCGATGATGTTTATGCGCCAAGCCACAAATTCGCCGTACTTTTTGTTACATATTGGTGACGTTTGGCGTACAGGGCACGCGCTTGCTTGTCACGTATACGTGACCATGGCGTTCAAAAGGTTAAAAACCCCCTCCCCCCCTTATAACTAGACTGAGAGGAACATTGCTCAAAGCCAGTAGTCATACTCAATGATGACACTAGACAAAAATCAAAACAACAAAATAATATAATAATAAAATATAAAAAAAAAACATACGAACTGCAATTCATCCCGAAGTGCCAGACATAAACGGTGGAAGTAAGATGGTGATTATCATTAGTTATTATATAATAAAGATTAGACACATTAAAAACATAGCACTTTAACCTTTTGAACGACACAGCGTAAACGCATTGGCGTGCCCCCGACGCCAAGCCACAAATACTCCATACTTTTTGTCACATATTCGTGACGTTTGGCGTACAAGGCACGCGCTTGCTCGTCATGTATACGTGACAATGGCGTTCAAAAGGATAAATAAGCAAAAGACTTTGTGCATTAACTATAAATTATGTTATTAGCAGTGATCGGATAATTAATCGGGCGCTAATATACCTAAACTTCACTTTTATTCCCACGAAAGTATTATACGGACAAACTTTTCAGAATCCCGGATCCCGGAATCGTTTGAAATTCTAGAGATTGCTAAAACAACGAGTTCTAACTATATTTTGTATGCTGGCAAGCACGCAAGACGAAATCGCATCGTTAACTCGTACGATCGTTAGCCAATTAGGACGAGGCCTTTGTTACTGCTGTCCTCTTCATGAAAGGGGTCGGTCTTAATCCACCAATGCAGGCCTAGTGCGGTTTTCGCACCAAAAATTGCGGTATCCTAAACCGGTTTGCGTGCAGTAACTTTGAACCCACGATCTACAGCATGTAAGCTGGAGCCGGTGTATTCTATAATATCTGCCAAGTGAAAACTAAGGGGGAGGGAGCTTGATACGTTTATTCCATTTTGCTTGCATAGGTAGATTAACAGCTCATCATCATCTTCCTGCCCTTATCCCATGTTACTTCGGGTCGGCGCAACACGTATTTTCCTTCCATTCTGTCCTGTCAGCCGTCACGCTATCACTAACTCCCTTTTCTTTCATACTAGCGGACGTCACGCGGTTGCACCCACGTATTTCCCATGCCCGATGGAATACGGGGATAAAATATAGCCTATGTTACTCGCTGATAATGTAGCTTTCCAATGGTGAAAGAATTTTTTAAATCGGCACAGTAGTTTTTGAGTTTATTCGTTACAAACACACACACACACACACAAAAATACAAATTTTTCCTCTTTATATGATTAGTGTAGAAGTGTAGATCACTCCTAACACCATCCATCCATCTTTTCTTTGGCCTCCTTCTCCCTGTCCATCCCTCCACATTTATATTCATACTTGTAATCACGTTCATTTCATCCCTCCTGTTCATATGACCATCCCAAGATAAGCGGTTCCCTATTAACTTGTCCGTCACTAGCGCCACTTTTTAAACTACCTCTAATAAACTCATTTCTTACTTTATCCATTCTCGATACTCCACACATCCATCTCAAAATTCTCATCTCCGCTACTTGCAATATTTTCTCATCCGTCTTTTTCACAGCCCAACATTCATCATCATCCAGTACGACAGGTCTTATCACGGACTTATTGATTTTGCCCTTTAACTTGAGCCTTTTCCTTTAGCTGAATAGGGTATTTTACTAGGTAGAAAAAATATAATTCTATTTAGTCCGTCCGTTATGATTTTCAAAAATATCGGACACGTATTTTTTGCTATTTCAAATCGTTTAAAAATTATAAATGATAAAGCTCATCAAAGTTCAAGAGGGGGCTGGTGACGTCACGTCGCTTTTAAAAATTTGTACTTACTATCGTAGTGACGTCAAGCAAGTTTACAACGCACTGTATCTTCGTCATTTTATGTTTACATGAAAAAAGAAAAGGTACGTATCCAATATTTTTTGGAAATCTAACTGACGNAAATCGTTTAAAAATTATAAATGATAAAGCTCATCAAAGTTCAAGAGGGGGCTGGTGACGTCACGTCGCTTTTAAAAATTTGTACTTACTATCGTAGTGACGTCAAGCAAGTTTACAACGCACTGTATCTTCGTCATTTTATGTTTACATGAAAAAAGAAAAGGTACGTATCCAATATTTTTTGGAAATCTAACTGACGTACTTATTAGATTTTTTCTGTAGATTTTTACAAAATAGCACTACAGTAACTGTTCTTACTTACTGACTGTGAACGTCAAGTTCAAGAAGGCCTGTTCTACAGCCTTACGTGCTAATGCAATTTAATTCCGATGATGTAAACGGGTTAGTGCTATTCGCTATGTATAGCTCCGTCTCCCTCTTAGAGCGGAGTCATGATCGTTTTAAGACTTCATAGTGATATTCAGGCATTGTAAGTCGGTGGCCGACTTTACGTTTGATGTGTACATTTTATACGACTTCTAAGCTTAAAAGCTCGTCATTTTTGTCCCATGTTAACTGTTCAGGCCTCAAAACCGAAAAGCTTTCAAAAGCCCTAAACTTCTCAGAAGAAAAACAACAAAAATTATTAATGAAAATAATTTTAATTACAAACATAAATGAGCAAAACAACACCTCAAATAACAAACTAACAGAAATCAAGTAAAATTAATTAAAACAAATTAAGTTAAAGTCGTCACGAAAAGTTCCTTCGCAGCTCGGACCACAGCCAGCTGGTCTATTCCGTAAACACGTCACCGTGAAAACTCAGGTGGAGTGAGCTTGAAGTGAACTGTCATTCCACCATGATTGGATGGATTAATAGCTCACTTCACCCGAGTTATCACAGTACGAGTTTTACAGAATAGCAGTACAGAACTTTAGGTGAAGATACCTAAAACTATGCGTTGAGGAGCAATGGCGGCGCGAGGGGATAAAACGAGGCAAAGTGACCCACCGATAAAGATTGTAGAGGTCCAAAATGTGTGGTATTAATATTTTCAATACCGTAATGTTACAAGGTCCAACTGGTAAACATTTTGAACTTGGCTAACCGTTTTCACTGATGAATTTCACCTTGTCTAGAGCGCAAGCTAATATGCATCTTATTGCTTCACATACAAGTGCCATCATGGGTCTCGTCTGCTCGTCATATGATACGTCGTGCTGCCAGTTCTTAACGCTAACATAACATTAATAAAAATACTTACCCTAAAACTTATGTAAATTAGTACAAACTAAAATTGTTACTAAAAATAATGTTTTCGTCCTTGTTCATAGTAAGAGTCGACATGACTTAAGCTGAGAGCGCCAGGGTGGCCAGCAAAATTCAAATTTTCTTATGTTCTTTTGCAATTTGCAAGTCAGTGTCAGGCTGTATGTTGAACAAAATATGATTCGCGACCGTAACACGTATTTTTTTACAGAATTATAATAATTAAAATCATCAATAAAATCCTCCAAGTTCATTGAACTCGATTGAATGGTTATTTTATAAAAAAATCATTTAATCGAATTACATAAATGATACAAACTGTATTGATGATTTTAAATATTATAACTCAGTAAAGCCATATTTGTTACGGTCGCCAATCGTATTTTATCAACATACTACCTGACACTGACCTGTAAAATGAAATAAAAAATAAAAAAAAGACATGAAAATTTGAATTTCGAAGGCCACCCTGGCACTTCCACCTTAAGAAAATGGCGCGGAATGATGGCCAGGGTAGCCAGACATGGACCATCTGAAGATTTTTATGTTTTTCTAGACAATGCACGTATACATTGCATAACCATGTTACCAAATATCTTCGTTGGGCTTAATATATGACAACCCTGTATCTGGAATGATTCGTCCAATGACCGACAAGGTTTCAAACTTTTCGTTTAAAACTAAAATTACAGTACGTGAAGTTGGCTTCAAATGACTGCGCAGTAGTAGGCTCATACAAGTAGAATAAAAGCCAGCAGTGCGATTCTGTAAACATCTCACCGTGATAGCTTAAGCGAAGGGAACATGAAGCATGAACTGTCACATCCCAACTTGGATGACAGTTCACTTCATGTTCACTCCAACTAAGACGGAGAAATGTTGACAGAATAAAAAAGAATTGAATTTTACTAACAATATAATTCAGACCAGCTGGTTGCAGTGCGTCGAACATACGTTACGTTAGTTGCATTTTTCTTTATAAGATTAGGAAGTTAAACAAAATGTTTGTATAATGCCGTCTCGGGATCACAACTGAGATATTATTAAATACGACTGAGTTTAGTCTCATACATCAAAGCAAACGGCTCAACAACTCCGGATTTTAACTCGAAGGGAATGTATTAAAAACACTGCAACAACGTTCATTGTTTTAAATTCTAGATTTAAAATATATAATTACAATAAATTGTCACGATCTATATTAAATCATTCTAGTCATAATTATGTACGTCAATTGATAAAAAATGGTAGGAATGTCAATTTAATGAAAATCATCACTTTTAAATATTAATAAGACATCTTAAAGCAAACTTGGTGGGTTTATTACAATTTATCGGTTCGGTGGGCAAACATGCAAATCAATAAGAGCGTTCGAAATTTTCTGTCCGAAATACGTATCCTTTATCTATTTATTGAAAATTATATGGAAACTGTTGAGCTCTACGCAAACATCGTTAATTTGATGTTGAGGCTTTGGAGACTCCTGAAATGGCGTTATTTTGCACAAAATGGCAGAGTTAAGCTAACCAGTCCCAACAGACGGCACTCGTTCAAGGGTATAACGCATTCGTCAGCGTCGTTTAGCTCAACCATGTTGCAGGGAGCTCAACGACCCGACACATGACGCTGCCATCAGCAAGACTTTTAAGTGAGCATGTTAGACCCAAACTGACAGAAAGCCGTTATATTCAAATGCTGTATATAAGGCTACGAAATGGAAAATCATTTACAGAAAAAAAAACCTCAANGACTTTTAAGTGAGCATGTTAGACCCAAACTGACAGAAAGCCGTTATATTCAAATGCTATACATAAGGCTACGAAATGGAAAACCATTTACAGAAAAAAAAAACCTCATCAAAACTTGTCGCGAGAAAATGAAAGAGAGGTTTAAACGAGGTACAACAGCAGCAGAACTCGTGTCCATGCTGCTATTTCAAAATATTCCTGACATTGTGTTTTATCTATGAAAGATGTGCTCATCATCTCGGATTAGGAGTAGGTCGGCTCTTATTGTAAGTATGTTTGATGGACGACATGGTAGTGTAAAGCTACTTAATACAAGCAGCAGTACGATTCTGTTAACATGTCCAAGTGAAGGCTTGGGTGAAGTGAGCTGTCAATACATGTAATCAAGATGGAGNTACAAGCAGCAGTACGATTCTGTTAACATGTCCAAGTGAAGGCTTGGGTGAAGTGAGCTGTCAATTCATGTAATCAAGATGGAGTGACCGCTCATTTCGTGATCACTTCACCCAAGCCTTCACTTCGACATGTTTACAGAATCGACCGGCTGTATAAAACTTAATCGAAATCTAAAATACTGAAGTTATTGCTTATAAATGGCAGAACTTCTATCCTAATTGAATTTAATCACTATTTTGTGGTCAAAAATATTTATCATATTTCTAGTCTCAAGGCAGAATCATACTTAGTCAGTCCGTAAAAATCTAGAATATTCTAGAAAAAGAATTTGAGCTTTTCTCCTCCGATAGTCGAATCGAAATTCTTTTCTTGTAACACTGATACCGATTGCTTATCAATATAAACGATGAATTTACCGTTGCTGGGGTAAACGTTGTCGGTAAATATCTGCCATAGTTCGGTATTTAGGCCCGGGTTTTTGTCCTCGAGTAGATCAAATATGATGTTTAAATCGTCCTTATTTTCTGGTAGAATGTTAACGGGTATTTTCATTATGACTTTGTGGTACCCGTGGTGTTCTGGCACGATTTCGCATGCACTTTTAGGAGAACCAGGCTGAAGTACCACAGGGTCTTCTATCTCAATCTTGTTTTCCGTGTAAAAGTACATTTTCTGGTCACCCATGTTTACTTCTAAGTGTTCATTTTTCATAATTTTCTCGGAATCCTCATCAATTGCTAGATTACAAACGTTGTGCGCTATATTTGATTCGGGCTGTGCGAGGGCGTCCCATTGGGCGAGTTTCAAATAGGGATACTCTTTCTTGAGCTGGCTTTTGAGGTCATCGAAACTTTTTCCCTTCGGCATTGCAACTTTGCGCTTCGTTTCATGGGCTTCCATTTCGCTTAGTTTCTTACTTAATTTCTTAGCGTGTTGCTTGGTTACCTCTTCTAAGCTCGCCTTAGGCTTGAGCAACGATTGAAGATGTCCTAACTTAAACTGAACGGCGCTACCTCCAACCAATTTGTTAAAATTGTGCCCCGTTATCACTTGGGCTGAAAGTTTATCTATTTGTAATACAACGTCTAATTTCGACTTGGTTCGGACTGTGCTTATTTTCCTCCAGTATTTGGTCCGTATCCTTGGATTTTGTTCTTGTAATATCGATATAACCTCATCAGTGTCTATGTCAGTTTTGCAAATCATGCTTACAATACCTACTGCTCCTCTAAACTCGGTTGCTTTTAGATGCATGTGTAACTTTGAGTTGACTGTAGGAATGGTTTCTTCTATCCAGCTTCGGGATAGCATAGAATGGCAAATGATGAAGATGACTCCATCAAAAAGGTACATATCATGAAACTTGGGCATGTTTTCTTCAGTCATATCACACTGATCCACAGATTCAACAATAATATTCTCGAATGTTCTCTTAATTGAATGGAATAAGGCTTCTTCTATTCTCGACTCTGGGTAGTTCAGAGGTCCCACATACAGTTTCTGGTCATCAGCAATGAGGTCAGTGTAGTGGTTAGTACGCACCCTGGTCAGTGGGGCAGCCATTATTTCAGGATCTATGGGGATGTACAGTTTCTTAAGAAGTCCGTCTCTATGCTTCTTGGTGTCTACGTCACCGACTTCCTTGCTGGTTTCGTCGTAGCTGACGTCACGTTTTTGTCTATCAATAATCCTGATAGTTAGTTTATCTCCTTCGTAGTGTGGATCAAAATCTGGGCTTTTTATGACTTCTAAAGACTCAGGGTCTACTCCAAACTGTCTTTTCTGTTTACCAGCAACATCCGAATAATATTTCCAGCAGTCAGGCTTCAGTCCTGGATACACAGCCTGTAGCTTCAGCAATAATTCTACAGATTCCACATGCGCATGTTCTTTGGGCAATCTCATGACTATTCTTGTATACCTGACAAGGCTTTTAATATCTCTAAAAGTTAACTTCAATCCTGTAGAATTTATGAACTTTGGCAGAACTTCAGTCAAATAGTCTTTAGTCTCAAGACTATCACAGATGTAAATCACAGCGCCGTTTGACAAGTAAATGTCTTGGAATTTGGGAATGATTAAGTTGGCAAAACGTTGCATTTTCATGTCCTTGTGCAAGTATTCCTTGAACAAATGCTTTAGTCTTCTAATATGTGTTCCTTCAAGTTTATTCTGAGGATAACCTTCCAAGGTTATAGCTACTTTTAACTCCTGTTCAACATGTAAATAGTTGGTTCTTCGATGGTAAGCAATACCTCTATTACTATCAATATTTAGAGTGCTACTCCTCGAGATCAAATTATCGATACTTTCGATATAAGATTCCGTTTTGTCTGATACTGCGACGCCTGATGTGGAAGCGACATTGCTTTCATGGTGCTCGTTCTCTTTAGAATCTGATTTTTCTATTTCTATGTCATTACTATAGTTGTTCGTTTCATCCGACCACACTAGTACTTCGTCTTTATCGCTAATGTACTTGACATCTTTGAGTTTCATGAATATCTCATTAGTGTTCTGTAGACTATGCTCAAGTGCTTCTCTGACATCATCTTTGCCTTCTTCTACATGTTCAATGTGTTCTTCTTCTTGATTTATATTTTCTTCTAGTTTCTCAACTACAATTGCTTTTACGCTACCGTCAGAAGCATTTCTAGGAGTCGATTCCGCTGATCTTAACTCATCTAGGAGCTTAACTCGTGAAGCAACGCTCCTAAGATCTTCCTCCATGTTAGAAAGAAGGCATTCGTAATAAATTTCAGTATATCCAGTCAATTCAAACTCCATTTGACCGTAATCTATCACATTCTTGAAAGCGGGCCCTCGAATAATTTCGCCAGACACTCTATCGATTAAAAAGGAAGTATATTCGACTTTATCTAACGTTTTTTGGGCGTAGATTTTCCATAAACTCGTCTTTAGCGTAGGATTGAAGTATTGTAGGAGTTTGAAAGCGTCATGAGCGGTCGCCGGCCAACAAGAACTTGGAATCTTTAGTACTGCTAAGCATAGCCTTTTAACTCTTGCTTTAAGCAAAACTAGATTTGTACACATCCTTTCTTGCAAACCAGGGGATACTCTGACCATCCAATCTCTGGTATCTACATCCTTACATATACAGACTAACGCTCCTCTATTCAAGTAATAATCTAGGAACGATGGAACTTGTTTTAAGAGTCCAGCTTTTAGTTGCATGTCAATAACATCAGTTAGACTGCGTTGGAATTGCTCCATGTGTCTTAGTTTCATCTTGGATTTAGGGTAACCTGCTAAAGCGATTACTAGTTTCAAATCTTGTTCTACGATGTCTAAATAGTCCGCACTTCGAAGTTGTATTAGTCGGTTAGTCTCATCTTCGTCGTCACTGTCAGTATAAAAGTCACTATATTTCAAGTCGCTATTGATTTCGCTTCTACATTTACCGCATCTTTTCAATTTACTGGTCGCATCAGATCTTTTACTATAAGTGTCAGTAACCTTACTAAAGTCAGACTTTTTGTTCTTACTGGGAGGAGAGGTTATACCAGTTGCTTTACTGGGGTACCGCAATTTTTTGTCAGAATTTTTATTGGTTACAGACTTATCTCGGTAGTGCCTGTTTTCGCTTGGGTCTTCGGAGCATAGTACGCAAGTCGAAGGGGTAGAGCTACCATCGGTTTGCGGGATTTCCCAGGAACGCTTGTTCTTGACCTTGCACGAGCAGATGGTGGTGTCGTTCTGAAGCAAAACTCTCTATATCGATATCTGTCGTTGTAGCTACACTACTGTTGTGTTGCCAGATGTTTCGTTTCCTGTTTGTCATACTCCGACCGAAATACTTTTTTTTAAATTTAATCGTCTTTGCCAAATTCCCTTCGTCTTTAGGACACTCCGTTCCACAATTTTGACACGATGTATCTGGCAACACGTTTAGTTGGACTCTTGCGATTGATGAAGATGCATGAAGCGTAAACCTCCTACCTAAAGCTCAAACGCATGCTGCAATTTTCCTTAAACCGTGAAAATAAACTTTTTTTTTATCCTCAAAATTTAGGGAGAAAGCAAAACTCGTGTATTACCTAAATAAATAATAATATTAATGACCAACATATTTTAAGATAATTTTGCCAGATTGTGTTGTGATCCCGTAATGGAGGTCGCATTCTTAAAAAGATCGAAGAAAAGAAGAAAGGACGAATGTGCGTGAATAAGGTTGCAAGTACCGACATGCGGACGTAATATACTGGTTTTGTTACCACTAGGCCACTGGGTCATCATCTTGCCACCTAGACGTGGTCTGCAGTGGGCTATATGGACAGCCCTCATTCGGTTGCGCACCCAGATAGACCTCTGCAAACACAACTCGGCGAAATGGGATTTTCTAGACCCTTCGGATACCCAATACGATTGCGATGTACCTGTTCAGAACATGAGCCGATGGTGTGCCTCAAGTACCCATATACATGTACTTTAGGGAATTAATTAATGCCACCGATGCTGCAAGTATGGTAGCCACCTACTGGGCCCAAACAATCTAAGGAGTTAACCATCGACTCAAAAAGAAGAGGAAGACCGCTAGGTACCCCCCTTCTTGTTACCACAAGACCAGTATAAATTACATACAACTTGGCCAGCTCGTGGCCCAAGTTTTACCAAGAGCGGTTGCCACGCGTCAGTACGAAAAGGGACAACGAACGAAAAATGTAAGGCACATTTTAGCAACAATTTCAGTTTGCACATATATTAGTGAAGTACTAAGTCATGAAAAGGTTTTTTAGTTGATTGTATCATTATTATTCAAAATAAGTATCATGAGTTTTTAGAATGTCCACCTCGACGTGTTATGTCGTTCGTAAAGGATCCTTAGGATAACCTTTCCAAATGACACGCATAAGCAAATTCAAAAACACTACGCTACCAATACTGAGCAAGAT
>NDFZ01001832.1:0-15239 GCA_002192655.3 Mamestra configurata | reverse complement strand
TTTCTTTATCAGACATGCGTCGGTGTGTACTCGGCATAGCATACCTGACCGACTTGAGAGTTTGATGGATGTGGCACGATTGCGATGCCATTATATCGTTTTGTTAGGCTGACGTTTTTTGAATCTTCTAGCTGGTACGCGGTAGTAGGTTGAGGATGCTCGTTTAGCAATGTTGATTTAATTTCATGTGATCCTTTTGGGATTTTCGGAGATCATTTTATATTAGTTTGCGAGTAACTAATTACTTAATGTAATCGTTATATAGAAGTGCTTTTATTCCCCGGTAACATGCAGTCATAGACTTTTCAGTGGGAAGATAAAATTTCTGGACAAAGAAAATTTATATCACTAGTAATATATCGTTTCTTACAGCTGTCAAATTTTGACCAAGGTTTTCGATTCCAGAAAATAAAAATAAATGTATTGTAGTGTTGATAACTTGAGGTAGCCGTAGGATATAGTTATTTTATCCCTGAAACTAAAACTTTTACCAACGGGGAAACCCACTGAGAATAGCTAGGCTTTGGATAAATATCTAGCTATGTAGGCACAGAAAGCTAAGTCGCAAACTTTACTCGCTTTCACCGCTTTCAAAGAAAGTCCTTTCTACGCAAACGTGCCAATACTGGAATATGTAAACACTATCGAGAAATCTAGATACTTGTGAAAAATCGTAGCCGCGGAGTTTTTATGGCAGGTGTTTATATAAAGGCATCTTTTAGAACTGTGAAAAGCCTTAACCATCCAAAACGCGTGTTTAATATTATGTCTAAATGAAGAAGATTTTCGGAGAAAACCCAAGTGTCTTTTTTATCAAAGATCTTTAAGTCCATGTTCCAATCCTAGTTTGGTCGCATTGCAGTTTCATATCTCAAGCGTAAGATGGCGCAATCTTCGCGTTTGAAGCACAACTCACGTTCACGATTAGAATTTATTATTGACTGGTGGATTTCATAGCAGAACTTGCTTCATCGTAATTTAAATTATGGTATTGGAACCTGTCACTTATCATTATCAGAGAAAGCTTGGCCTTTTAGCATAGGCTTGCGGTCTAATCAGATGAAGCTGAATATGTATCGGCATTTGTACCTGAAGATGGACGGGCTCTTTCTTAGATCAGGAAGAATATTATTAAATAATTTTCTACCTATTATTACCAAGGTAAAACTGAATGATTGACTGGTAGAAAATGCCTATGACATTAAGTCCGCCTCTGTACTTTTGTGTGCGTGTGTTAATAAATAAATAAATGCCAAAGTACAGAAATATACAAAAAAAACTGTCCAAAAGCGAAGTGTCTGTTATTATGGAGACAAAAATATTTTTCAAATAATACTCCAAAAGCAGAAAATGAAAAACGAACAATAGGGAAAGAGAATTTTCATATACCAGTAGATATTGTAACGTCTAAACCACATTCTAAAACCCTCAAATTTGACCAAACATCAAAGCATTTTCAGAATATCCGCCGCTACAGCCGCTACAGGCTCTTTGAAAACTTTTATATTTCATGTTTTATTTCGAAACCACTCCATCTTTCTGAAGCATTCGATCCTGAAGCCACAGGTGCTCCCAAATCTGACCTTAAAAGAATTCTCTATATTTTATTCAAAACCATTGGAGTATAAATAATAGATCGCCCATATTGAGATGAAACATTCAGACGATACTGGTAAAAAATGAATGTTAGATCGGCTCCTTTTCATTTAAGATCATTAGAGTTCGGAAGATGAGAAATGTAAAATAAAAAAGTCTGTTCATTGTAAGCTTCCGTGTTTCATTCAAAAGATTTTTTTTTGGTTCACGTTGAGGTGCGGATGGTTATTATTATACAGTTTTTAAGGTTTTACAGGCTTTGATAAACTCATGCATACGACTAGAAAATGTACTAGGTATGTATTTATCTACTGTTAAATAACATTATCCTCATGTATGTTATTTCGGGTGGGGACAATGACGATGGCTACAATATATTGATAACATTAAGAATAATATTGTTATAAAGTCGATTGGGTAAAATAATGGCCCACCCAAACGTGACACCTCACTCCCTTCAAAACCCTCAAAAACTTCTAAGACATGGCTCGGGACTATTATCAAGTTTATACGCGGCATATAAGATTTATAAGGAGTTGCCTGTCAGTAAGTCGTGCCCGATCTCCCTGTTAGGATAAATGTAGCGACACGTCTGAATAACATTAAGTTAGTTATTTCAAAGTTGGTCAGATCCAGCGATTATGCTTGCCAGTCGGGAATTTAAATCGGATACTAGCTGAAATATTGCTCTCGTGTCTCGATGATATTGTGATGGTCTCTCGAAGTCTCGGCAAATGTTCCGTCGATCTGCTCGAGGATCATTGAGTTCCGTTGATGTTGGAAAGAGAACAACTTGTTTGAAAGAGAGGACAATAAAAAAAAAATTATAGGTAAATTACGTGTATAGCACATTGCTGCAAGAGAGTAGAATTAGCATTTAAAATGAATGACAGATCATCCAAAATCTTTTACATACTCCAAGCCACGATAATTAAATTAAATCCTCATTTTCTAACCAAATAGCTTTCCCCCCTACCACAGCCTATCGAACCAATTTAAAACGACCGCAAATTGAATTCTCATCGCACCAAGATATCTGTAGTGAGAGCTGCGTCAGCCTAGAAGTTCACATTGCAGATAAAACGACGACATGGCATCGCCACTTTAAAGAGATAGCAAGACACAGGGTTGGCAAATTTATTAAGTAATCACATTGCAAAAGAAATTGAGATATTGCTGGGACATATAGATACCTACGTCTAAACTAAATAGATAACTTAAAATATTGAAGGCAGACAATCATATGGTCTACTATTATATGTTTTATGACCTGTATCAGCAGATCACCTTGTCCGTAGGTCTATGTATAACAGTTTTATCAAATACTCTTTATTGTTGAATATTCAACAACGTTTGCCTTCATAAAAAAAGTTTAGTAAGACCGTGAGCCGAGTTTCCCTAACTCGCATACATATTTATCAAAATACCCACACACACTAATCTCTTCACCATCCTTAGTTGACTGGTAGAGAATGCCTAAAGTGTTAAGTCCGCCTTTGTACCTTTGTGTTTATCATCATCATATCAGCCGAAAGACGTCCGTCCACTGCTGGACACAGGAATCCCCCAATTGTCGCCACAACAACCGGTCCTGTGCGTCTCGCATCCATCGGCTATCCGCAACCCTCACCACCTGGTGAGGGTCCTCATCAGTTCACCTTGTGGTAGGCCTTCCAACGCTGCGTCGTCCGGTACGCGGCCGCCACTCCAGAACTTTTTAGCCCCATCGACCATTTATTATTGTGAGCAATGTGCCCTGCCCATTGTAAACGTTTTATAAACAAATAAATAGTACGAGAAGTATCTATTTAAAACAGACCAAATCGAAATTAAAACGTAAATCTAGCTAACTTTTATGCTTCTACGCAATGTCACATTATCACCATGCAATCACTCGACCTCCATTTTGTAACCCCATTGAAATACCTCACCGAGGTTGAAGGTGTGATAACCCTAGCCAGGATAATGACGCGAGCCTCGAACGAGGCCGGCCAGTCATTAGGAAGATTTAACTCATGATTACTGAAGCTAGCCCGGTAATGCGAGAAAGGGACGATTAAAACTAGTTTGGGTGTTTAGACTGTAGTAGATAGTGATTATTTTGGCGCCATTGTTTAGGATAGCAACTGAGAGTCAATGGGCGAATAATGAAATGGTTCGAAAAATAAATTGGGTTATCTAGTAGTTCAATTTTAGTTTTTTGATTGTAGTTTTGGTTTAGGGAAGGGAGATTGCATTACATAGCACAGAAGGTTAATTAACAAAGTGACAAGCCAGTTAGATCTCTAAATCACGGTGTCTGAATTGTGAAGTTTAGAACAAATTATTTTATCATTAAAACTAGTCAAATAGTCAGATTGATAGTTATTTATTTAAAATTTTCAATTTTTGTACCTGGGTTGACTTGATATGAGTCATGGAAAGTCGTTGGTATTGGGTTTTCCAAATAAAAAAACCCAGTAGCCCGAATGCTGGATTCCTGTTATGGCATAATGTTAGACCCTGCGTTGGTATACGGTCTATTCACGTAATGCCCACTCTTTTAGGAAATTTACTATCCCAGCTTTTTAAAGGTCATCGCTCCATATAATTTAGCTGAAGGGCATCCCATGCCAAACCACCTAACTCGAGATAATTTAAGGAATAATCTATACCAGTTAAGGAGGCCCAATTTCGGTAGATAACACCTGTGATATATTATATGTGTTATAGTGATGATACCCCAATCACGAGGTGTCAAACACAACCTTGTTGAACTAGCTCTTCCCTGTCAATTTCAATCCGCTCTTAGCATAAGTATATTAGACCAACGAGACCGTACTTACAATAAGTACTACACAAAATCGAATAGCCATAAGTGTTTTTGTGATTGATAAATAATTGTTTGTCTCTCGTGTTGATAAAGTATGTTTTCAGAAAATTCATTTTCGTTCCCATGGACATTAAAACAGTCAAATCTATTATTATATATATACCTACCAAAAAGGTTTTGAGCTTTTGTGACGTGATAAGCCTTATCTGGTATTTTACATGTTCAACGTTCATTCGTTCGTTCGTTTCCATTTTCTATTTTAAGTATATTGTGTGTACATAAATAAATGAATGTTAAAAACACTCAAACTAGTCAAGGATAGTGACTACTTTTCTGACGCAATATTCCAAGCAGTCTGTTGCAGTTAATGACTTCCAATTGTTGATTAAATTGAATATATTCGTATGAACTAGTATTGCTAGTGTTTTGATTTATTGTCGTATCGTCGTCTCCACCTTGTTTATGAGAACTTGTGTAAGGATTCCAGTTTTATCCTTAAAAGTCACATTTCCTGTGGAAAGCTACGTATGTTGACAAATCTATTAGTTTTTGAAGTAAAAATTTGAAAGGGGTTGAATAAAGATATTNCATTTCCTGTGGAAAGCTACGTATGTTGACAAATCTATTAGTTTTTGAAGTAAAAATTTGAAAGGTTTGGGTTGAATAAAGATATAAATCTCTCTCGAATAAAAGTCTTATTGCAAAATGGACCCAAAGTTAATACATGTATATAAACTTTAATTACAACGTTAAAGTCAAGACAAAGAAGGAAATCCCAGCGAGACCCATTCATTAAAGATAGTGCTAGTATGCGTAGGCTGTGCCACCTTCCAATTAAGGCATAAATACCGCAAAGTAATAGTTCTAGTACAACTAGTTTAAGACTATGACTAACTCATTCAAGTATCTTTACTTTAATAGTGTGATAAGCTGAATGAAATATCGCTTTGGTTGTTTATAGGTGATTTGAAATATCGTGATAAGTAATTTTGAGTAACCGCAATTCTCAAAATTATTGGTGCGAGATAACGCGATAGAGAAATATCATAGAATATAACAACTTTTCATTTGTACAACATACACGTAACTGAAAAACTAGATGAAGAAAAAATTCAATGGGGTGTCACAATAGGCGGCCTTTACGCTAAAAGTGATCTTTTAGAGACAACCTTTCGATGGATTGAAAATACAAAAAGAAAGGCACTACTGCTGGTAGCTGCAGTACATACAGAATCCCAAAATATAAAGGTACATATCGCCGATTTTTTGCTTGTTATAAAATGTTTTCTTCGACTTCCTTGTGATCTACTGTAAGAACACTGCGCTTAAAAGATAAACTGAATAATATATAATGATACAAATCAAAATAAAATCCCCAATTATGATATGCCTGTCAAAGCACCCCAAAATATAAAACAAAGAAAAAACGTAATCCAACCACATAATTTAGAGGGAAGAAAAATTCGAGACGATAATAATCTTATTTCGCATTTCTTAAACAAAGTTGGAAGATGCGAAAGCGATCTTAAAAGAAAAGTTAAGACCACAGAAAAGGTACAGAAGGTCAAATCCATTCAACGATTGAAAACAGGCCCACAAACGAGCAGACGCGTACGAACGGAGACCACGAACTACATCAACAAAATGCCAGTCGCGATTCCGCTTGCACTCGATTTATGTGAAGCATGTTTATGTATGGTTGCGTTTTCGCTCGTTGTCTAGATCTGACCTTCTGTATCTATTTTTATGTTGTGCTAAGACGTTGACGTATGTATGATTACACAGCGTTGTTCGAAGTGTCTGACAACTTCGTCTTTCGTTTTGATGATAAGGAAATTAAGTATCTTAACTGCTAAAATATTCTCATTGAAGAGTGAATTTGAGTACTTTTTTGAATATTTCATCAACTTCTTCGTTGATGTCTTTGTTGAGAATTATATACAGATTTAAGTATTGCTTATTTAATGTTTACGCTTGACAAAACGACTCTACTAGTAATACCTGTGTCATTGACATCACTGGTTTTATTTAACCTGTAGTTAGTTCCAATATCTAAAAACTCAATATTGACAAATACTTACACTAAAACTTACTACAATTTATTCTTCGTGGTCCTACATTTAATTTTTTAATAAAATACTTTATATTTTGTTTTATAAAATGTAATAAAAATCTAATGATAAAACCATAAGCAAAATCGATCCATTACCATTTATCGAGAGTAGCCACTTCTTCGCCAGCGCTATCGTCCTATACTTTGAAGATGGACGAGTAATTTCCAAGTTTTAAACGACGTTACTTAAAAGTTTCCGTCATATTTAATGAATCAACATCGGGAGTTATATTCTCCTTTTTTTAATTTTGAAGCTTTATGTCTCTCGATGGACTTGGTTCCAACTTCCTTGTGGGTTTATTAAATATGAATGGAACGTCTTTTTCTTTTGAGCTCCCTTAATTTCAATATTGATGAGATGCACCATTTTCTTCTTGATTTGATACTCACTGATTATTTGACAACGCTGTGTCCTTGTATAATGTTTTCAAAATGATGTCAATGTCATTATTGGAAGTAGTTATTTGGCTCTTATCTGGCATGGAAATCTCTCGAAAAGTCATCTTTTTAAAGGTTGGTCAATCAATAAACATAATGAAATCAATACTGCTCTTTCTAATAGATCTGGTTAGGTTAGGTAAGCCTCAACACAATTGGGTATCATATTTCAAGAAACCCAAAAATAAATGTCAAAGTTCAACATTTCCGTGGCTTCAGCATAAAGAAATCGTCCTACTCAATTTCGTGGATTTACGTCCCTTAGTGGACAAGTTGGGGACATTCACACTGCCCTCCCAAAGAATTTGTGTGTAAAATGTTTCAATATAGAGTGAGATCGGCATCTCAAGAACTTGTAACGCCTGCGGTGTCGGTATAGCGAAAGTTTTTTAATAAAATATGTACCGAACCAAGAAGTGTCGTTTATATTTTATGACGTCATCCCGGTTTTATTATTCGCAATTTGTGTACGTCGTATTTTTTGGGTTTGTTTTAATTTAATTTTGTAATCCTTTGTGATCTAGAAGGGAGAATAAGTTTTAAGAAATCAGTATACCTACTTGTAGAGCATTGGAACACTGATACAATTTGTGGTTCATTTTGGGGCATGCTTTCCTAGAATAATTATTTTACCAATTCATTCGCGACTTGAAAAGTCCAAGTGGTTTCTGTTGAATAGAGGAGAAAGCAATATTCTATTGATTTAGGCCTCGGTGACATTTGAATCGAAACAATTGATATTAAATCCCACAATATTACTATTGTTTGCAGTTCAAATTGTATTATATTTTTACAAATATGTTTTAACAATAACTTATCGCAACCATTTACACTATTTCACAAACAGAAGCAATTTATCGTAAACGTGCCCTTAAATAAAACAACTATATTCTCATAACTTGGCTTCACATTTCAATTCCTTTCAATTTGAACTAACTGAACCGTTCAAAGGACTCGCTGCCATCGCTCAATTTTATATTTTAACTTAATCCGACCCATTAAATCTATATTGTAAATCAATATGTATAATATAATGTTCATTCACGGCCATAATTGCTTACGGTTGCGTCAGTATTTCTCTTTAAAATTGTTTATTGCCACCATAATTTAATCAGTATTGAAATATAATACCAGGGAAATTTCGAATAGAGGCACAGAGCAATAAAGTGTGCTTTACGACAAATTTTGTTCAATATTTGTGTCATAAATCACGTCCATGATCTGTTTTTCTGATGTTCTTCAACGGAAGTTTGATCTGTCGGGCGGGGAATATCTGTCTGGAGGCAACTTTTAGATGCTTCGCCTCGTGACATAAAAATAACTCCTTAATCGTTAAAAATAATATGTTTGTGAGTTTCGGCGATAAAAATAATGTCGCTTTGTTGGTTGTTTTGCTTTGATATCGTTTAATTGATCGTTGGCAATAAATAGTTGGGCTGTGTTGATGTTTTAGTCGATAGTTATGACGTATTTAAAATTTGTGTATGTCTGCAAACATCTTTGGACCGCTAGTTTTTTTATTTTTCTTCCATAATATCAAACACTCTTTGTATTTTATTATTTGAATGATGATTATGGGATTTCAATTGTTTCCATCAACTTATGTATGAGTATGTAACATTATAATCATAATCAAATTAGGGGAGACTAAACCTTTCACCATTAAAAACACATTACCATTAACGAAAGGGAATGCAAATAAAACGAACTAATCAAAACAACAATGACGATAAACAAACCCTGATTTCGACTAACCTATCTCCGCCCAATATGCATTAAAATTCCTTATAAGTAAACCGAAATGATCACAAGGGGATCAAAGGCCTAAAATTAGAAACTTTCAAAGCTAAAACGCCGGATTGGATAAATGTTTTCGAAATTGTATGTAAACAAACATCAGTGGCAGAATATTTGAGTGTGTGTAAAACGTTTATGACCGGAACTTTTAAAATAACTTTTGGAAATGATGACGATGTTCGTGAGACTGACGCTAATATGGCGATGTCGCGATTTGGTAAAGGTATCAGTTTCCAAAAACACGTTACACCAGATTTGACAGGGGCATTTAGAAACGCAAAATATGTTGGCAGTTTTGTTTTAAACATCAAAACATACGTTGGACATGAAACCTGATGCACCAACCAACTACTTATTCATTTGCTTTGATTTTTTGACTATCTGTTATGACTAACCAGGTTTCAATAATGGAAATATATTATAATGGCTTTATATAATACTAGCTGCAGCTAGAAAATAGAAAATTATCCCAGGAGACAATGCTCCCGAGATAAAAAGTCCTATTTCGCGTTATATTTATAGTTAGATTACGAGAATCATTTAGCCTTGAACTAATTAAGGGTGATTTAGGACTCAGTACAATTTGAATTTCACCAAACACTTGCATCCTCATAACCCTGCTACACCCTGCACATGAAAATTATTCATTTATTTTTAAAATGCATATACATACTTTATTATAGTTTGTTTCTGTTTTTCGAAACTCATGGGAATATTTTATGGCGCAGACAGCCGATGACGATTTTAATGAGCGCCTTTGATTTATGACTTTTTGAACGGGGACCTTTTTTGGTAAGGCAATATGTTCGGAGTAATTTTTGGAACAATTTTTGAATCATCTTTTACGTCGATAATGTTATGTCCAAATCGAAAACGAAATCTTATCGTTTTCGATTTGGACATTTCGTTTGAGACGTTTTTATTAGCTAACAAAATTATATGGGATATGCGCGTACAAAGTCGCATGCAGAAGCTACTACATAAAAAACACAAAATGTTTCGTCCCACAAAAGAATTAAGAATGAGGAAGTCGTCACCAGCCTCTGAAACAAACAATAAATATGCATAAGCAAAGATGTTCACAATAAATCTTACTTTTACATCAATTTGAATTCCAAATGAGCTAAGAACCCTGAGATACTTTTAAAACATTCGTTAACAAACTTTTCAGTTAATTATCACTTAATTAAGCTAATTAAAAATACTTTATGTAATGTAGTTTGAACGTGTGGTCTTACTGCGCTGGCTAACGACCAATTTATTTTATTTATATGTCGCCATCTTTATTTCAAAAGGAGAGTTAACTAGGTGCGGTGATCCTTGGGGAAGTTATACATAATTTAATTACACTGGTGTGTCGAGTATAGTAATCTCTTCTGTTACTGTATTAAAGTGATAATTAAGGATAAGGAATGGAATTTCCATAAATACGATTTCAAGATGGCTAGAAAGCGGACGTTTACTGAAGTGCGATTCTGAAAATTTCTCACTATGTAAACTTACGTGAAGTGCACATGAGGTGAGCTGTCAATCCATACAAATAAGATGGAAAGACAGTTCACTGCACGCTCACTCAGCCAAAGTGTACATGGTACGATGTTGACAGAATAATTGACGCAAGAAAAACTACGACAATACACGTTAACAAGGTTGTTGTTAATTATTATTCTAAGACTGCTAAAAGACTACTAACTTGACTTTGTCAAAGATAAATCTAGAATTATAATTATTTGCTCCCTTCAAATTAAAGGCAGACAAGATATGTACTTGAGACACNGATGTTGACAGAATAATTGACGCAAGAAAAACTACGACAATACACGTTAACAAGGTTGTTGTTAAATTATTATTCTAAGACTGCTAAAAGACTACTAACTTGAGTTTGTCAAAGATAAATCTAGAATTATAATTATTTGCTCCCTACAAATTAAAGGCAGACAAGATATGTACTTGAGACACATGAATAGCTCAAGGTTAAGTCAATGATAAGTTAGCAAGTTGGTAACTATTATATTATAATCTTGGTGAACTTGGGATTTAACGTTTGAGATTAATACAATTGGTTGGCTTTGTCACAAGTAGAGCAGTGGAACTTGGAACTTAATGTATAAGTACGGTCTCATAGGTTATCACTTCTCTAGATTCTCTCTAAAGCTGTTACACATAAATTGTACATATGTAGTCTAGACTATCTCTAAGGACAATAGAAATAACTGTTGATAAATTAATTTGTGTTTTNGTCACAAGTAGAGCAGTGGAACTTGGAACTTAATGTATAAGTACGGTCTCATAGGTTATCACTTCTCTAGATTATCTCTGAAGCTGTTACACATAAATTGTATGTAGTCTAGACTATCTCTAAGGACAATAGAAATAACTGTTGATAAATTAATTTGTGTTTAACAATATGTGTTACATTTTCATGCGTAAATGCAAATGATGTAATGTCAAAAGATCACGTAAGTAGGTATATTGCAAGTCAAGGACAAGAGGGCCGGCTTGTTCTTTGTCCAAAGAATTTGCAGTGCCATTCAGCGTAATAGCGATGCTGCCAGTCTTTTAGGTACGATTCCGGCTGACAACGATACAGAGAAATACTTGGACTTTTTTATGGGAAGTCATCAAATGGTTCTTTCCGCGATGGAGCGAAAGGAAGTGTCAGACTCTAGCTGTGGAAAACCCACCCATGTTTTTCCAATTACCATTTGCGTTCCAGGGCCGAAAACTCTTTCGAATAATTCCGTAAACCTGGCAGACACTGGCCCTGGCGGGCCCCGTCCAATACGCCTTCATACTTCGACGCCTAAGGGTATTTAGTTTTGTATATGTTCAAGTATGTAGCTAGGTTTAGAAGATAAAAATAATCAAGGATAAGTTTAAGAATTGAAAATATATATTTGAAAAACAGGCACTTTTTAGAAGACGATATTAACAAGATTAAAGAAACCATAGCAGTAAATATAAAAAAATAATACATTTCAACGTAGACTTTATCATGTTTTCTAAAAAAAATCATTTCAACAAAATCACACCCATTTCCAACATTATATTCTGTATCAACTTCAAAGAGAAAAGAACCCACAAGACTTATTGTTGCCATCGAACTAACAATAGTGACAACAAAGCACCAGAAGTGCCAATAAAAGCAACAACGATACTCCAAGTCCATTGTGCATTGTCGTTCTAAAAATCACTTATTATTGAACGGGGCACTAAAACAATTTAGTACGGGAAGCGTGTTAGCACAGTCAGTGCAGTTAGAGTAGTTTCTTCTTTCTTTGGAACTTTCGGTTTTGGTAATAGTTTCGGCCAAAATTAGGGTTTCGGCTTAATTTCAGTTTCGGCAGCCATCCGGTCGAAACCGAAACTACATTCGTTTCGCAAATTTCGCGTTGCAATCGGACATGTTCGGTGCAGTGAGCTACGAGCGACGATCTATCATTTTGCGGCGTCCGCGCGAGTTATGTCATCATCACTTATTTGCTTATTTTGTTTGTATCTTGAATTTGTTAACATACTATAGTATAAAAATATATGTTTATTTTATTTTTTTCCAAAAAATGTAATGGAAGTCGACCAAAGCCGAATTTCGTTTTCGGTTTCGGCCGTAAAAAACTAGTTTCGGTGGTTCTTTCTGTTCCTTTTACGTTTTATAGTGGATCTTTTCATTAAACCATACTCTAATGAGTCAGTGTTAATTGAGGCTTCCTGTTGGATGTTTATAAAACCGGACCCTTTAATTTGGTTTTTAGTTACGTTTTCTTCTTGGCTGTGTTTTTGGTTTAATGTTTAGATGGCCTGAATTGAGCTTGTTTGTACTCGTAGTGTGTTTTGTAATTTGAGTGGATCTTTAACATGTTTTGAATAGTCGCTAGCTAATTTCCTTTTTTTTAGTTACTTCTGTACTGGACTATCGATTTCTGATTAATTGTCAGTTTTAAAAGTGTGTCCGATTACAACTTTTTATTGAGTTTTTCGAGAAATGAGTATACTTAATTTGTACTATTAAGTATGTTCATCCTATTTAAGAGGGCATCAAAATTGTATCGCAACTCTTTCACAATATTGCTAATATTTTTTTTTGTTTTATAAATGAGTAAAACGGTAGCAACTACACAATTAATTTACCGAAATTAACAACCAAAATACATTAAACTAATTAGCGAGTACTTTTATTATTCGATTTTGTGTAAATTCAGTTTTCCAATCATCATTAGAAAGTAAACGACACAATTAACCCTAATTGGTTTCATACAAATATCTTCTTTAACCTAATTAGACAGCTCCCATTTTGTAACTATACTTTTAAAATAATTCGGGAGATTGCTTTTCTAATCTGGTGTTATCTTTTCGACAAGATACTTATCTATTTGTGAACCAGTCCTTTGCACTGAAGCTAGGACTTATTTAGGTTTAGGATCCCTATTTTCCAGAGGACTGTTTTTATTCGTTTTGTCCCTAGTTTGAGATACTATGGAAGCTAGATTGGCGGTACTAAACATACCTACATCTTATTTGATGGCATTAGGGAGTAGAGATAAAATAATGAAGAAAATAATTTATTTGTTTTATATTTAAAAAATAATATCTAATAATTTTTTTTTTATTTAAAAAATATTAATGTATTTATAAATAGTAAAGAAGCCAATGGTTATAAAAAGAAATATAATAATAAAAAATCTAGGAGCCAATATATTAGTACCTATACTTAGAAATCAGATAAAGTAAACATACTTTAACATATAGCTATAAAGCCTGAAAGCTATAAAGCCTTGTTTTTTTTGACACAAAGAAAACCAAAAATACAGGAACTAGCTGAAAATACGCTACTATAAACCCTAAATAATGATCCCTCAAAAAAAAGCGTTATGTCTTGAAATATTTTCCGATATAAATATCGCGTCTATTGTTATGGAAAATACCTAGATGTGAGGCAATATAGGAAAGAACGCTCTTAGTATCGGAATATCGGTATATTGGAATAAAGGATACACGTATATCGTACAAGCATTTTATTATAATATCGCCATTAGTTTGTTTTATGCGCTCCTCTGGATATCAAAGGGTTGTATAATAATATATGATGTCTAGTTCCTGCAAAGTTGAAAGAGATAAAACGAAATAGGTCAAGCAAATGTTAAGGCTGAGTGTACTCACATCATTATGGTTCAAAGAGATATAGAATGACCTAGGAAGGATTTCTAAGAAAAGTCTTGAATGTGAACTGTACGGAAGAGGAAATAAAATTATAACATGAAGAGGGTTGCAGCAGCTGAATAAAAATTCAAATGCAGTTGTTGACCACCATTGTAAATATTTTTTACTGTAACAGTAAAACAGAAGCTTTTATATCAATGAAAAACCCGAGCCCATACATATAAGTTCATGACAAGCAAATAAAAAATGCAAACAAAATGTTTCAATGCGCACCACGCTCCAATACATACACATTTCCACCAGCTTTTAGTGCACTTTTAACTCCGAAAACTCATTTTTCATCATGCGAAAACCCGCAGTCAAATCTAAAACGTGATCAATCAATCTAGTTTGGCGAACATCCGATGGCTGTCAAATGTGGGTAGCTGTAACTGTTACTGTTATAGAACCATGCGGGCGTAATTACTGGATCGAAANCTAAAACGTGATCAATCAATCTAGTTTGGCGAACATCCGATGGCTGTCAAATGTGGGTAGCTGTACCTAACTGTTACTGTTATAGAACCATGCGGGCGTAATTACTGGATCGAATTGTCGATACAATTGTTCTAACAAAATAGGTGATTTTGTAATCGTGTGTGAATTTGATTGTTGATTTGAAATCAACAGAGTGCTGATTTGTTAGCTTAACAACTGCATCTATGCTATTAAGAACTGAAGCCGGTGTCAAAACAGAAATGAATTTGGATAGACTCAAAATTATATGTTTCCTCAGTTGTAAATAAGCAACCCACTTCTTTGCCAATAGGATTATTCATGTAAAAACTAAAACCCTTTTTATGGATACACATACATTAACATTAAATAAATAAGCTCTCAGATATTCCTAAAACAACAAAACCTAAAACTAGTTTGTTCACTTGACTACCACCAATATATAAATCAGAAAATAGTACTATAGGAAAACATTGTCTTTACAAAAACAATTACGTACCTAACTCGACAGAGTTATTCGACCTAATAAAATCTTCCACGATCACTAAAACAATTTAGCAAACTGCAAAGCTAAGTAAAAGTTACCCTGAAACTTATTCAAGCTCAGATATCGTAAGTTCCCCTAATGAATGAGCACACGAGTTACAGTGCAATTACTGCCTCGTATTTG
The DNA here is from genome assembly GCA_002192655.3 of Mamestra configurata. Taxonomy (NCBI): domain Eukaryota; kingdom Metazoa; phylum Arthropoda; class Insecta; order Lepidoptera; family Noctuidae; genus Mamestra; species Mamestra configurata. Next base: position 161 of record NDFZ01001832.1, on the reverse strand, counting down.
CATAAAATCTATCCGGTTACGGCTGATGCATTAGGAAGGGAACACAGAAATACAGTAGCTGGAAACACGATTGAAAATGCTGTGTAAGACTTTGCGGAACTTGATAAGGCTTTTGCCTCATATAACGCTAAGATGGTTGGGAATTAGATTTTCAATATTGA
>NDFZ01001831.1:2312-15236 GCA_002192655.3 Mamestra configurata | reverse complement strand
TATAATATAATAATAATAATCGTTTATTTTCTCATCCACAAATAAAACAAATGAAAATCTTAACACTAACAAAAGAAAAGGAACTTAACTCCGATCATGATGACTTAAGTGGGTAAGTATTATTAGAAATGTCACACATATTGACACAATATTTATGTGGGTCAAGACATAAATTAACGATGAAAGTAATAGTACAAGTGGGGTACAGTAAAGAGGATGACTGACGATAGGTACATAATATGTCCGTCGTACACTGCTAAAAAAATAGCTTTTTTTAGCCAACGGAGTCAACCTGAAAAAGTCTCGGCTCTAACTTTACTGATTGGAAACAGTTTCCCGCTGTGTGAATTTTTTAAACATGATAAAAGAGTAATAAATAAAAATAAAATGAACTATGCATACTAAACATTTTCAGTACTCGAAAGACTTGTCTGTACCACCTAGCAATAGACAGAGTTGTGTGTGTAGAGGCCTTTTTTTACTAAAAATAAATATGGTGGATACCAAGACCAAAATTCTTACACCAAAAAATGCTACTGTGTCCTTTGCACATCAACATCATCTTATTAAGTACACAATTTGTCCGCAAAATGACACGAGGGCTGTCACTTGTTTTTTAAAACCGTTATCAGCTCATAGTGGGGACCCAACCCCTGCGCTGCACGTATTGCCCGAGGCATCGCGGATTAAATGGATTACAAGCGCCGAGACACGCGTGTTTTTATCACCTTATCATTACACCTATGTAGACGTCGAACACAACGTCCGGTACTTCATTATTTTATCGTGCAAAAAGAAATTTGAAAAATAATAAAGTGAAATTTGTTTTTGTTTTTAACGCGAGCACTGAAAGGTTGGATAGAGGAGGTGTGGCATCTTTGTATATCTATGCATATTAATATGCACTTGGTTTATAATTNAAAGAAATTTGAAAAATAATAAAGTGAAATTTGTTTTTATTTTTAACGCGAGCACTGAAAGGTTGGATAGAGGAGGTGTGGCATCTTTGTATATCTATGCATATTAATATGCACTTGGTTTATAATTGTGCACATTTGAACACTTGGAATAAAAAGTTAAGAAATTATAAATACTGTTTTGTAATAAGAAAGGGGTGGATTCGATTAGTTAGTTTCTAAGAAACGTAAATTTGAAGTCAAACTTCAAGGTTTTACACTGCTGCGATCATTTCACTAAGAAATCCGCATCCACTTCCAATTTCATCCTTAAAACTCAGCTAACCTCGATATCAATTTAATTAGCGTTAAAACGTTATACTTCGAAAATTATTATCTGCTTTAAATTTTAGTGAGGATTCCTGAAACTATAACAGTATCAAAGTTTACTATAGTTTGGCTAAGTAGTGCTTGAACCCGCATTAGTTCCCTAACTATCCGTAGCTGAGGATTGAATAACGGGGAACACTTCAAGGAAATGACGTGAGGATACTCTAGGATCCAATAAGTAACTGTAGGAATAGTACTGATAAGGTTGCATGCTGAAGGGAACCTCATATGGCTGACAGAAAAATGGTGCTGGCTGGTTTTGAACAGTCATGCAAATTTAGCATCAGTTTTAAAATAGCGCTGGCTGGTTTTTAACAGTCATTTGAATTAAGAATCAGTTTAAAAATAGAGGCAGAATCTTACACCATGCAGGTTGACAGAAAAATATTTCTGGCTGTATTTGATTACTCGTTCCAATTTAGAATCAGTATAAAACAATACTTAATTATTTATTTTAAAAGAGAAACTCATGTGAAAAAATAAATCGTATGGTTCAATTTATGTGCAGACGCCATTTTAATAAAAGCCATCTTTTAATCTTTACTCAGGCCTTCGATTGATGAGATTTATATTAATACCAAATATATTTGGAGCTTTAAATAAATACACAACCTTGGTAATATCGGCTGAGTGATATAAAATAAATACATAATCTTATAATTTGATAAATAAAGTGGCTTTTCCTTTACGGATTTCCAATATTAAGATTTCAAAGAGGAAGGATTTATATAAATCGGAAGCCATGAAGATGATTGACGTATTTCTATTGTTTTTAGGTACGTATATTAAACGTACCATGGGTATTTGATAATACATAGCTGACAGAAATACCGTATCCTCAATCATGAGGATACAGTATTTAATTTATGACGGTTGATTACCGTCACAAATTAAATACACACAACAAATTAAATAAACACAGCGCCAGGCAAATATATATGTACTTGGCGAAGTGTTTTAAAAGGTATAGTTATTATTACTCACCCCATTATAAATTATAGCTTATGCGATATCTTGATGTTTAATGTATTGCCGTATATTTTCTTCAATATTTAATTAATATTTTGTTGAAAATATACATTCGGTACTTTTTGCGTGAACGAGTAACAAACATCCATCTGTCCTCAAAAACTTTCACGTTTACAATAGTAGCAGGATTTTCACAAAAAGATCTTACTTTTTAGAGTTCTAAACTTCTTTATGGAAAAACGGAAATCTTATAGGATCAATTGGTTGTCTGTCTGTCCGTTTGTCACAGCCGATTTCAACTGTATCGTGTGACGTATCAAATGAAATTATTTTATTGTGAGAGTTTCGAATATATGCACTTTTTATTTATTTATTTAAACTTTATGTACAATAGTGGTACATGGGCGGACTTTTTCCATAATTTTAAAATTAAACTCTTTGAAGTTATTCAAGAAATTAGATGAAAAATTACCCTCTTATCTCCGATACTAATGAGTCTAAAATTTAGTAAAAAAAATATAATAAATAGTTCTTTGCCCATAGATTACAGGAAAACCTTTAAGAAGTCTATCGTTCGAAAGTAACATATTTCAAAAATGAGATTCGTTCGGAACCCTTAGCTTGCAAGTCCGTCTTGCACTTGGCCGGTTTTTTTTCTAGTCGGTCACATCATCACTCACCAGAAGGTGAGACAGTGGTCAGGAGGTTAACATAAAGTCAAGAAAGTAGAAAAGCGTGCGTTTAAACACTAGTATTAAACACCAGTCATACATCAGAAACTGAACAGCCTAAACTGCGTAAACGACTCAAACAACACGGTCTTGTTAAAAAATACTAGCTCGCACACACTTATCTATGGCAATTAATCATTTTTATTTGTTTAAAGCCACCAAAGCTGTAATATGCATAAATTAATACTATAGTACTCGCTTCGATCTTGTTAGAGCCGGGCAGCCATTTTTATCATTACGCGTTTATAAGGGCCAGTCACGGCATGCGAGCTTCGTTATAATATCGCCACTTGACTTTATAGCATTATATGAAGTCATTATACCTTTGAATTTATATTTGTTATGTTCAAATATAGATTTAATGTTTGAATTTTATTGTGATTTGTGTAATCGGGTTGGTAAACGGTGAAAAGTTGGTAATTTACTTGCTATTTTTTTTTTTGAGTGGGTCATTTTGAAACTCATTGCCACTTAAGCAATATTCATGTTGCAAGTGATCAGTGATAGGGCCAGAGCCTGCCAGGGTTGCGGAATTTGTTCGAAAGAGTCACCGCGGCCCTGGAACGCAAAGGGCTTTCGAAGGAACACGGATGTGTTTATTCAGTAAGAGTCTGACACGCCCTTCCGCTCTGGGTGGAGCCAAGTCATTTGATGATTTACCATCCTTAAAAAAAAAAGTGATCAGTGATCACATCCGACACTTAAACTCTGTAACTTGTAAACTACTGAAGGCTAGTGTAGCGTGAGGTCTTCGAAATGTCAAATTTCACTGTTGTTTGGTTTTTGCCAAGGGTTTATTTACTCATTTGTTGTGATTTTTGTGAATATTTTACTAAAACAGCCTGACTATGGCAGATTAAGTTACGATTCTACCGACCACTGCATTATTTATTTATTTAAACTTTATGTACAATAGTGGTACATGGGCGGACTTAATGCATCAAGGCATTCTCTACCAGTCAACCTTTGGGTTATAAAGACTATACTGTGGTAGGTGTACAATAAATAAAAATAAGATTCAAAATTGAATTTTGACATTTCATTTCATTTTTTTTTGTATTGAACTTTTTTCCGTCGAAAATATGTATAAAGTCCTTCTTCTGCCCACGTACCACTGTGACTGCACTATATATATATACTATAGTATATACTATATATGTATAAATTAAATTAATAATATATTAATTATAATTAAATCGCACGTTTACGACATCATACATTATTTTCCTTCTAATTTTGTTCACATGCGCGAATCACAACTAATGCTATGCTTAACGACCTTACTCGCCAGTGGCGCCAACTGGTGAGCACGAAATCGTTTGCCCCCATATTTGTAAGATTCACATGAAATTTTGTCACGTATACGTACATATGGGTTATACAACAGTGGTGCCATCTATGTGTAAGTCCGGAAATTGAGTGCCGTGTTATGATTGCCACTGTGGTTAAATTGCTTACCAAGTGTAATTACAGTTTGTAAAAATCCTCGCGCGAATGTGCTACGTGCTACGCGTCGTGCTACGCCGTAGCACGGTCGTAGCATTGTGAGTTTTCTCTCTGATATTTATAGTCAAGCTCACCAACTAGTATCTAGTATAACGGATTATGGCTTTGGGTTGGAGCTTAGCTGATGGCATAAACCGACAAAAGCGCTGAACTTTATCCACTACACAATAAAGTACTATTTGCTGTACATTTTTTACTCAAAGCTAGGAACAACTATACCTTCTTTTACACGGAAGCAAAGAAGAAAATCCTCATAATCGACAGGAAAACGTTCACAAAGATTCCTTTTAAGGCTCTCTGTGAGAGGTGATCATTATACATTTATAGACGACTGGCTGTGAAAGATTTCTTCGACATGCAGACATCCTTTGGATAATTTTCAAAAGCCCGTCGCCTTGCGAAGTTACCGCACCGTGATAATATAATGGTCTGCTCCTAAATGTTTTGGAAAAGTCGTCGCGAAAGACCATTTTCTGTTTTGTTGAGGTTCCAGCGAAAATGGGAGAAGATCAAAGGCTATTGTTGCAGAATGCCGGCTTGTATTTTAACTATGATAATATTTACTTTGAATCGTGTAGCGACACTTTTCAAGGAATTGGGAACTGGCACAAATTTTACGCTTGGATGTGTGATTGGAAAATATATTTAGGTGAAGCAAATGTGGACTGCAAATAATGCCAGTTTATTCAATTCAATTCAATTCAATATATTTATTTCAGACTTATTCGGTCCATACACATTTTCATTACATTTAGCCGNAAAATATATTTAGGTGAAGCAAATGTGGACTGCAAATAATGCCAGTTTATTCAATTCAATTCAATATATTTATTTCAGACTTATTCGGTCCATACACATTTTCATTACATTTAGCCGATTCAAAGCCAGGAATTTTGCTGCCTAGTTAGCTTCAAAATAGTAAATGGTTTAAATTTCGGAACTCCGCGTAATCGTTGTATTACCCTTTGTTTATTAATTCCTGGAACTGGTTAAATTGAAACGGTGATAAAACAGTTATATTAAAGGTACGACACATCAATGCGACTACGCGTTTTTGTAAAATGTTTTACGGATTGTAATAATACGGTATCATTTTTGCGACGCACCTGTCTGAGGGTGCCGTTGCAATCCATACTTAATATTATAAATGCGAAAGTAACTGTCTGTCTGTTACCTCCTCACGTCTTAACGGCTGATCGGATTTGCATGAAATTTGGTACAGAGATAAATAAGACCTTGAAGAAGGACATCGGTTATTGAAGTGAAGACTTCTTTAGGCGCGTTGAGCACTTTTTGGTTGAACAAAAATCATGGAACTCGCGTCATCGTCACCGAACGCTTTCCATGAGCTATATGTATACTGTGTATATATTTGTACTTTTTAAGTGAACAAAAATCATGGAACCCGCGTCATCGTCACCGAACGATTTAGCTTTCGCCTAGTTTTCACTTCTATCGGCAGTCCCCAAAGACTGCCTCGCATGTTTTTTTTTTATTTTGTAAAGGGTTTTCTGAGTTCCACTTTCACGTGGGCGAAGCCGTTGGGAGAAGGTAATTAAAAAAAAAATATCTCATATCTCACAAGCGATAGCGAAAATGTCCAGATTAAAGCTGAACAGTCGAATAATAATAGACGAAAACATTATAATCCCCTCCCCGCGAGCCCTCTCCATTACCAAGCGTTTTACTTGGCGCGGATAAATTACACAGTTATGAATAAATTTCACATAAAACTCGGAACTGCACCTTTACATGACGAAAGAGTAAACAAGATGGACGATCTCGGGAGTAAGAGAGGAACAGACGAACCGGCAAGTCGTAATACGAAAATTTCATTAAGAAGTCAGACCACCCCGAACAGTTTTGCTGATATCTAGAATATTCGGGCGCACTTATTAAGACATGGAATATCTTCAATTTCTGCAGATGATTTTAATATAGTAGCTCTGGAAATGTAATTATGTTAAGAACGATTTCGCGGTTTCGTGAGGTTGGTAGTAATGTGATTAAACTTTTCTGTTTTGTCATCGATTTTAGAAGTTATTACGAGGCTAGATGACGTTGGGGAATTCATAGAGCGTGAGTAATGATCATAAAATAGACAATGCTTTTTGGTGAAAATTTATGGCTGTGGGTGGTGCTACCTGAAATTATTAAGGTATCTAAATCTTAATTTCCATTTAATTTTGATTTAGATACAGGATGATTTTCAATAAATATTTTATACAACTTTTCAAACATTAGGACGGACACACGATGATTAGCCGTTACCAATCAGGGCCAAAATTTACCAAAAACGTTCAAAACACGCCCGCCATTAATTACGGCCTGGACGTAAATTTTTCCAGTTAATCAAAAACTGTCCGAGTTTCCTGAGGGTTACGTTGGTATCTCGTGACGTCATTAGTGACCGAAGCACCGAGGCACCTAAGTTGATTTCCGAACGAATTTAATTTAATTTACAATTAAACCGTGGTCCTCTGTTTATTTTTTCGGAGCACTGGCTTCTAATTTTGAATTTCGATGGAAGTTTGTTTTTCTTATTTATGTTTCGGTTTGTTTGTGTTTCTGTTGCTGGCTGGGTACAATTTATTAATTTTTAAATTCGATGTGTGTGTGTGTGTTGTCAGGTCTTGACAAGATGACTTTTCGTAGCTGTCTAACTGATTTATTGTCGATTTGTAACTCGAACTTTTTGTGACAATCGATTAATTTTCTAAGTTGGTATTTAAAAAAAAACTTTGACGCAATTTGGTAGTGCTATTGATTTTTGACAGACCAGTGTTATTTATTTTTAACATGCATATTTTAGAGACACCGTTAGACGGCCCAGTTTTCATTGCCTATTAATCTTTCAACCCATACAGTATCAGAACCCAATTGACATTCAGACGCCCTCAAAAATTAGCCGCAAAAATGCGTGCACACGATCACACACCCTCTCATCCTATTACACGAATTATCATATCAAACGGTAACCGAAGCATTCGCCATGAAAAAAAAAACAATCATTCAAAACCTTTCATCCTCTTATTAGAGAGAAAGGGTTAGTATTCGGCGGCAAATATAATTTTGCGTTCGCTGTAAACAAATTTCAACTTTAACTGGTTGTGATAAAGTCGCTTTGTTCAGCAGCATCACGTTTGTTATGATATAACGAGCTTACCTCGCATCGCAATCAAAGGTTCGCCTATTTAAATAAATCTAGATTGAAATTCACAATGGAGTTTTAAGGGAGCCGTCGTCAGTCGTTATCGGGGCCGCACTCGGGTCGCTAAAACGGGTGCAAACGGGTTACAATTTATCGGTGTTCGTTTTGCATTCTCGGGGAATAATGTTGTTATAGACTTGTGTATTCGTATGAATGGTTACGGTTACTGAATAAAGTTTGCTCGTTGAATAAGTTACCAAGTGAAGTTTTGTCCTGCAAATCCTTATGCAAATGGTACCTACTCGTGTAGAAATCTTTTTCGAAATACTAGCTTAAATAAAATACTGTTAACTAGCTAAACATAAAAATATTTTATCTTTTATCTTTCCAAACCATAGCTTACATCAAAGACACACAAACCTTCAAACAAAACTAAAACAAAAAAAAATGGTCCTCTCAAGCGCCGCCGTCCCTGGCGGGTCGCTCCCAAAAATTATGGACATTACTTTTGCCAGCAAAATTGGGTTACCGATGGCTATGTAATGAAGTGCTGAACTTTCAGGTCATGTGTAGAGGCTTCCTAGCGTAATTGCCTCTGATATACTGTGCCACCGAATCCGACCGAGCGGCCCCAATGATAATGGGTTCCCCCCATAGTTTTAATCTTCTTTATAGGTGACCCTTTCGCTAAGTTTCAAAGTCGTTTCACCCCTATTATTTTATGTTTGTATGCGTGCTTGCTCGTGTGTGTGAATTGAAACGGATACCGCGGTATAGGCTTGTTGTCTGTGATCGTTCGAAGTTAGTGCTTAGATAAACTGATTTGATAGGGTTTAGAAGCCGCAGCTCTGAAAGTTTGTAATGGGTTTGTAACTAAAATAAAGGCCTGGATAATGGGGCTGAGTTTTATTTAGTGGATTGAGTAAAGTCTGTCTATATTATTTCTTTTTATTGATATTTAAACGAGCTGCTAAACGCATTTTTTTCTTGGAAAACTGAATATTGGCTAGACTTATTTCGTGGAATTGCAGTTGTTAAACGAACTAATACGTCTTGCTACCATATTTCTATACTTGATGTCTTTTTCAGCTGATGAAATCCAATGCCCTAACTACCAAACTTACCTAATTCATCAGCAGAATCTATTAACGCTTATAGCTGTAAATTAAGCTCCATTGTACCCAAAACTGTTCAGTATACATTTACCCTTAACAGCCCATTTTACAATAACAATACAATCTTCCCCTCGAGCACTTAGATAGTAACTAGTAGGTAGTTTCTGTAAGTTATAAATCTCATACCAAAAACCCAATGAGCGATGATTTTTCAAAGCGAATCGGGGTGTGCGAGCGACATAAGCGCTACAATTAATTTAACAGGCGTCTCCGCTTGGGTACTGTGGGGTGCAAGGGAGGACCGGGAGCGATTCTATTTATACAAATGTTGTGTTAGATTGATTAAAATAATACACAAATAAATAATAAATCGTTTATCTAAAGAGGCGTTTTTATTCGCGACAAATATTCGAACACTCGCTTAGAATACAAAAAAAAAAATTGGTTTAAAGTTTGAGTTTATTTTTTACACAAATTATTTTTAGAGAGACTTAGATTGAGTTTATAGGGTTAAAATTCAACAATAAGCTTTATATTGTTATTATAAACCAAACATATATACAATTTTGAACGAAACATCTAATTTTCTATTAATAAAAAACCAAAATTAGTTTTCATTTTGTACCACATGACAAAAATAAACTTAGGCGAGTTTTGGCAGAAGTAAGGCAACGATAATGATGTTTCCAGACATCAAGAAATAGGGTTCGCAAAATAAAACATGGATCTACACTTGATCCCGGCCCGAGGCTTTTAACCTGTAACTAAGGTAGGAAGAATCACACCTGAGCCAATAATATTATCAAGATTATCTTTACTAACGAAATGCAGTAACAAACTTCTGTAGGAAAGTCTTTGAAAATTTAAGTGAAGTGAGCACAGTTCACTTCCCCAAAATTTTGATTTTTGGTTTGTATCTAAAAACCATCTTTAATCCTAATTACAAAACCGTCAACATTTCCTGACTTAGAGTAAGTGAGAGTAAACTGGGGCAAAATTGTGAGACATTAATCTTTAGCTCACGCGAAAAGTATTGTACAGATAACGTGGGGGACTGAGATGTTTGTGCCGACTTCGGCAGCCGGTCCAAGTGGTATATGTACAATGATTACACGGGCTTCGAATGAGCTGTGTTTATAGACTTTAGCCTAAATTACTTACGTGTATTTTAAACATTTTTTTTATAAGTTTGGATTAATGATGTTGTAGCGGCATCAATGTCACCATATTTGAATTATAAGTGACAGTGCTGTTGGTGTGCTTATTATAAATAAATAAATAAATAAATATCAAAAACTAAGAAGCGAAACTTGTGCGGCAACAAAAAGAACCGCAACGCCATCTACGACGAACTAACAACGAAATCCTGCATCGTGCAAGCAAAGTTCTCCGTGCGATGTGAACGTATACAAAAGTCCGAATAACAACTATCGGGCAGTTGCCCTCCAGACACAACAACCGCCTGGTCAGAGGATCCTCCAATTTTCAGTGGAGGTATGTGGGACTTTTCTCTCTGTACCACATACCTCTATAATGTTTTTCAGTGATATTATGATTAAATATGAGATATTAACAGAAAAGTATAGTACAGATAGCGGAGTGACTGAGATTTTTGTACCAACTTCGGCAGGCTGTCTAAGTGGTATACAATGATTACACGGGCTTCGAATGAGCTGTGTTTACAGACGGTGGCCTAAATTACTTACTTTTATTTCTGATAGGTTGGAATTAATGGTGATAATTGTAGGTTTAGTTATAATTATACTTTTTTTTTTTCCTTAGCCTATTGTGTCCCACTGCTGGGCAAAGGCCTCCCCCATATCCTTCCAGACATTCTTTTCTTGTGCCACCTCGAACCAGCCTTCCCGGTGTGCATCCAAGTCATGTCGCCACCGCGAAAAAATAAAATAAAATAAAATTGTAGGTTTAGTTATAATTATACGTATATCAAACGTTTTAAGTATCACAGAAGATACTATTAAAGACTGCTTTAATTGTCTCATAATAAGGCAAGGCTTCCTTGGCAAGGAAAAATCGTTGATTATAATGACAAACCATTGCTGAAAATTCATGTACCTATATTTTAGTTTGTCTTATTTTCTAGGTAAGTATGCTGAATACTCAGATGTGTCTTTTGCCAAAAGTTCCCAAAACAATGATAGAAATATGGTTGAACGCAAACAAACAAAACTCTCTTCATAAAATTAAGTATAGTCGTAAATTCTCACATACCAGTGTGGCGCTACCTTTACCAGTATTAGGGTTCCGTAGCCAAAAGATTAATCGCACTGCTCCGTAGCTACATATTAAGTAAATTTCTAAGCAACACACATATAAATCGCGCTTAACGGGCGTCGTTGAGAAAACTGTAGACTTTGGCCTGTTTCAGCTGAATTGTTTACAGTTCAATTGTTGATATTAATTGTTGAATGAAAGTTTGTGTTTAGCCTTTGTTTTAATGTAAGTTGATATTTTGAATACTTAAAGGGCCCACAATTTTAATATAACTTGTCCTAAATGAATCGTTTTGTTCAACTGAAAGGTCATGTGAATAAGTGAACCTGACAGTAAACGTTTCTTCTTTGATTTAATTTAAAACGTCTTAGGCATGAGTTAGCTGGTATATTAGAATATCGACACAAAGAGCAATTCTATTCATGTCAATATTCTAATATGCTACAGTTAGACATAAAAATCGGGGACAGTCAAATAATTCACAATATAGTTTCGAAGATGTCGGGGCGCTGTCCAAAATAACATCTATAAAGTATAGGAGACAAGTGAAACGTTTTCCGATCGTATCCAGCGTCCGCTAGCCTACTCTATTACAACTTGGCACAGCTATCCAGGTCACTCCAAATATCAAAAATATACCATACAAAACGCTTTCCAAGTACGTTAAAATACACTTTTACATCAGATTGTATTACTCTAACTCGTAACGTTTGCATAAAGAAACTTAGCTCGGAGTAGTTCAAACGAAACTGGAGCACATTCCAGCTACACTCGCCAATAGCGGGTAACAGATTGCTCTAGAGTACACCAACCAACTTTTGAATTAAAAGCAATGCGACAACACTGTGTGCTGGTATTTTGCTATTTCTCATTTAGCCAACGACTAAACGCGGATGCGTCTGACATCGTGGCTTCGTAATATCCTGTCACTACATTGACCTATTTCTGGCCCAACACGACGCGACACAGTGCCGCTCTGTGCATGCCCTACGCCTAAACTTACCCGCCGAACCGCCGTAAATTAACACAGCAAGCTTCTGTGGCGCTTGTTGGAAAACTTTCACTGTAACATTACTTAAATCTTTATTACGAAAGCAATAAAGGCCATATTTAACGCTGTCAAAGGTTTCGTCGAAATTAAAGCGTTGAAATGAAAGTTCGGTTGTCTTTTTGGGGTGGCACTTGGGGTTTTGAAGAGTTTACTTAATGGAAAACGCTCTTTTGCCGTTTTAACAGGAATACTTCCTTGCGAAAATACTGTCTTGCGAAATTAATTATCTATCAATTAGAATATTTTACCTAACAACAAACTATATTTTTTTGTGTTCTAAATTTAAGTATCCAAATCTAGTTATTTGAAAAAAAAATTAGGATTAGGTAAGTATTTATTTATCTGAATTCTACTTCAAGTCAAGTCAGGAACTTGTCCTGAAAACCGCAACGCCCGCAACGCTGAAGAAGTCCTTTAACAAAAATACAGATGGCGCTACTGCCTTGCAAAAAGAACGTCATGAAAAAAGAATAATAAATTCGTTCCAGCAAATGCATGGTAATACGTAAAATAAATGTTTCTTATCACTGTGACCCAAATACACGCGTATTAACCTAAAACCAACTCTAAGAGTCGTATGTCCAGTAGCTTACGACTCGTAGTTAGTAAATTTAAGGAACGCAGTTTTATGCTTTTTACTTTATATAATATATCCTGGGACAACTCACACACGGTCATCCGATCCCAAACTAGGCAGAACCTGTACTATGGCAACCAGACAACTGATAAACATACTTATATATTTCTAAATACATACATATTATAGACAAATTACACCCAGACACAGAACAAATGATCATGCTCATCACACAAAGATTTGTCCTGGGTGGGAATCGAACCCACGACCTCCGGTTTAGCAGTCAGGGTCACTAACCACTCG
>NDFZ01001829.1:0-15234 GCA_002192655.3 Mamestra configurata | reverse complement strand
AAGTAAATGTTCTTGGACCCATTACTTTCAATCTTGTCCATGTTATGTGGATTACGTCAGGCCTTCAATCATCATAACTGTGTGGGCTGTCCTGTTGAACAGTGGTACTTTTGTTGTACTTATACAACTACGGTACTAGTAAGTAGGATGAAGGCTATTACATAGTTTGTAACCAGTGGTGAATGAACGAAACGTATTGTTCAATATGCATTATACACGCAGTCTCTTGTGTTGTGCACATCTACCTATAAATAAGGAGCACGCAAACACGCATTAAGTGTATTTCGTACTACTGCGGAAATGTCGCCGGCAAGTCCCTACTAGACCTACTCAATTTATTGTAGGTCATAAATCAGGCTGGGTCGCCAATTCTACCCCACGGAAATCGAGTGCAGTGAACTTATTAAAATTCGCAAGTTCACAATAATGTGCGAAAGAATAATATTGTTTTTATTTTTTCGAGAGGGTTGGAAAACGTCGATTGATACTCAAGTGACGTTGGCATTTGTCACTAACAGTCTCTTGACTCGTGGGTGGTGGCGGTTATTCCGCCTCAGATGGCAAAGTTCATCCCCACTTGCATCAAAATGAAAATAGTAATTTAGTTTTAATTTCCGGAAAAAATTGAACCTCTTCTCTTCTCCTTTTTTTGGGGATGATGGATCTTGCATGCCGCAGGAACGATACCTAATCAGCATCAAAATTCCATGTTTTGGACTAGACTGTAATGGGGTTTAACAGCCCCGGTGCTCATAAAAGTTTAAGAAAAAGATAAATGTTCGAGCAAGCAAAGCATACTCGAATATTACAGCTCCCCGCTTTAGAAAGGACACTTTTTTAATTTTCATACAGACATAGGCTTCAAGTTGTAAACTTAGGTACCTATGCTGAAGAGTTTTAGTAACATGGGAATATTTCGTCCGCGCGGATTTAGTAGATAGGTAGGTAGGTACTCCAGAAACTTCAACGCCCCGTTAAGGGATAGACTTTAACGGGTAGTTTTTGATAATTATTCGAAACAATTTATAAAAAATAATTAGTCAGCCATTTTTGCTGCTGATCCTGTGGTCTTAGGATCAGCACTACTGTTGTGCCTTTCACACCCTTGGGGGTTGATTAATAAAAAAAATCTTTATATCCGCTTTAATTATAGCATTTTTAGATTGTTCATATCAATTTCCAAGTGAATTGAAGCAAGCAATAATGTCATCCACCCCTTTAGAGTTAATTTTCGAAAAATCGAAATAGGTAAGTAGGTAGGTACATGTTTTTCTTACCGTTTTTCAACTTCATCGGACTAAGCATTAGGATCCTTCCACTTCTTGGGTTACATTATTTCAATTTTCGTAGGGATCTCGGTAATTTTTCGAAAATATAGGTATTTATAAGCCTTAGGTTTTCTAATATGCGAAAGAATTTTCAAAAACCGTACAAAAACAAACAAATCTTTCCTCTTTATATATACCTACAGATTATATACTTCTGGACACATCTATTGGCCCACCTTAGAGTTTAGGTTTCGATGGCCCCTACCGAAATATGATTGCTAGATTGAACAAAAACTGTTGATGCAGTTTTAAACCTGATACATTTTACCATCTTTTTCGATCGTATTGTTTTAAATTTGAATTCAGAATACCATACGACATGGAGCTACGCCTAACAAGTCGGATATGCGCCTTGTTAAAGGCAATTGATTTTTGAATAAAAAACATGTTTTATCAAATAAAGGTTTAATTTAATAACGCGTGTTGCCTCCATGGGCATCTACCACAGCTCTCATACGATTAGGCATAGAGTTTATCAACCGCTCTATGCAATTTTGAGGGATCATCTCCCATTCCTCTTCTATGGCAGTTTTCAACTCCTGCATCGTCTGGGCAACTGGCTGACGAGCCCTAACACGTCTTTTTAGCTCGTCCCACATGTGCTCAATGGGGTTCATGTCTGGGCTTCTGGCTGGCCAGTCCATAACTGTGATGTTCACATCCCGAAGATATTCCCTGACGATGCCGGCCGCATGGGCTCTTGCATTATCATGCATAAAAAGGAAATTTGGGCCCACATAGTCCGCGTATGGTATCACGTGAGGTTCTAAGCACTCACGAATGTACCTTTCAGCATTTAATGTTGGCAGCCGTGGTCCTGTAACAACCTCAAGTTGAGTTTTGCCGCTCGCGGATATACCGCCCCAGACAGTCCATGAGCCACCGCCATAAGCAACCCTCTCTTCAAAGCAGCATTGTGCGAAACGCTCTCCCTTACGTCGGTAGACCTTCTTCCTTCCATCATTGCCATGTAACACAATTTTAGACTCATCAGAAAAGAGTACACGGCTCCAATCTTGCTGTGTCCAATTTAAATGACTGCGTGCGAAATGAAGGCGCGCTGTTCGGTGGGCTCGCGTTAGTTTGGGCCCATTAGCTGGCTTGTGTGGTACCATATCGCGTTCTTTTAACCTTCTCCGAACAGTTCGAGCGCT
Organism: Mamestra configurata; assembly: GCA_002192655.3. Lineage (NCBI taxonomy): Eukaryota > Metazoa > Arthropoda > Insecta > Lepidoptera > Noctuidae > Mamestra > Mamestra configurata. The sequence goes on along the minus strand of NDFZ01001829.1, from coordinate 12,752 downwards.
CACAGATACTCCGTGGAAGTCGCGAAGTTGGTTTTGTATCTCAATGGAGGTAAGGTGACGATTTCTCAAGCTGGTCGTCACGATGAATCGATCCTGCCTTTCAGTTGTGACCCGAGATCGTGGCCTTCCTTGGCGACGAACAAAGCCGCCAGTCTCTAGGTACCTCCGATAAACATTTCGGACCGCAGATCGACTTAAATTAAGTTGAGCACTCACGTTTCTTTGGCTGTGTCCGGCCTGAATAAGTGCCACAGCTTGGGCGGCGACTTCAGGTGAAGTATCCATAGATTATTGATAGAACCTCACCTTAATGTTAAGAATAAGTAATGTTTGTTGCAAAACCAAAGATATCAATCACTTTTTCAAGAATTAAATCCAAGTAAACCAATAAAACCAAGTTTTCTTAGTATTCGATTGTTTGATATCAACAAACAGGCTCCAAATTGTCTTTTGTTTCTTTAAATTCTGTGTTCGAAATTCAAAAAAAGACTTGAATGAAATTGTGAATGTGCCAGGTTCAAAACTGCATAAAAACTTTTTGCTCGACCTAATATAAATTTTAGCTAGGACCAAACGAAACTGAAAATACAAGGTGGGCCAATAGATGTGTCCAGAAGTGTATAAGTTTAGATTAAAGCTGAAGTAGCAAGTGTTATTACATACCTAGGTGAGTAGGTATGTAAACCTACCTACATGGAATCGTAATGATTAGGTTTATTGATAAGGGATTCCGTGCGAATTGAGTCATTTTGTATTCTGGTAAGTTTTTATCAGTAAAGTTGACCTTTAGTTCTAGTTTATCGACGAGCGATAACACCGCTCAATGCACCGTTACAAGAACTCATGTGCAATAGTACCCCGATTGTTATTAGTAAGTTGCCTTCATCTGATAATGATCAATGTCAATGAAATTACTTCATGATTTATAGAGTAGACTATTGTGCTTGTTCAGTACCTATGTTGTTTTTATTTTTTTGAGTACCTATTGTGGCTAACGTATGTGTTATAAAATAATGTGTGATGGTAAATAGGAAATTAAACGACAAAGTTCAACATAATTGTTTGTTTTATTTCATGTCACCGGAATGTATCGGTGCGAGTGCTCAGTGAACAAGTTCAGCTTAGTACTCCTCGGCTCCCTCGCCTTCACCCTCGGCGGAGTCCATGCCGACCTCTTCGTAGTCCTTCTCGAGAGCGGCCAGATCCTCGCGCGCCTCGGAGAACTCTCCCTCTTCCATACCCTCTCCGACGTACCAGTGCACGAACGCACGCTTGGCGTACATGAGGTCGAACTTGTGGTCCAGGCGAGCCCAGGCCTCGGCGATGGCGGTGGTGTTGGACAACATGCACACGGCACGCTGTACCTTCGCCAAGTCACCACCAGGCACGACAGTAGGGGGCTGGTAGTTGATGCCCACCTTGAAACCGGTAGGACACCAGTCCACGAACTGGATGGTACGCTTGGTCTTGATGGTAGCGATGGCGGCGTTTACGTCCTTGGGCACGACGTCTCCACGGTACAACATGCAACACGCCATGTACTTGCCGTGACGGGGGTCGCACTTCACCATCTGGTTGGCGGGCTCGAAGCAGGCGTTGGTGATCTCAGCCACCGACAGCTGCTCGTGGTACGCCTTCTCGGCAGAGATGACGGGCGCGTAAGTGACCAGGGGGAAGTGGATACGCGGGTAGGGCACCAAGTTGGTCTGGAACTCGGTCAGGTCGACGTTGAGGGCGCCGTCGAAACGCAGGGAGGCCGTGATGGAGGACACGATCTGCCCGATGAGACGGTTCAGGTTGGTGTAGGTGGGGCGCTCGATGTCGAGGTTGCGGCGGCAGATGTCGTAGATGGCCTCGTTGTCGACCATGAAGGCGCAGTCTGAGTGCTCCAGGGTGGTGTGAGTCGTGAGGATAGAGTTGTAGGGCTCCACAACGGCGGTGGACACCTGAGGCGCCGGGTAGATGGCGAACTCCAGCTTGGACTTCTTGCCGTAGTCCACGGAGAGTCGCTCCATAAGGAGGGAGGTGAAACCGGATCCGGTACCTCCACCGAAGGAGTGGAAGATGAGGAAGCCCTGCAGGCCAGTGCACTGGTCGGCGAGCTTGCGGATGCGGTCGAGGACTAGGTCTACGATCTCCTTGCCGATGGTGTAGTGTCCACGGGCGTAGTTGTTGGCCGCATCTTCCTTACCAGTGATAAGTTGTTCTGGATGAAACAACTGTCTGTATGTTCCAGTGCGGACCTCATCTGTTGGCAAAAAATAAATATTTGGTAAGTTACAAAATCATAATACAACTTATTCAAAGGGACTTGGAAGTTGAAAGTTTTTTTTAATGATGAATAATACTGCAAGGTACAAGTTACAAAGATTAGTGTTTCAGATTACTTACCAACTACTGTGGGTTCCAAGTCGACGAACACGGCCCTGGGGACGTGCTTGCCGGCACCGGTCTCACTGAAGAAGGTGTTGAAGGAGTCATCACCACCGCCCACGGTCTTGTCTGTGGGCATCTGGCCATCGGGCTGGATTCCATGCTCAAGGCAGTATAATTCCCAGCAGGCGTTACCGATCTGGACTCCGGCTTGTCCAACATGTACTGAGATGCACTCACGCTGTTGGCAAAGGAAGAGATTATGTTAGAATGATAAAACTCCATGTGAGCAGTGTTGTTTCAAAAAGATTGCCATTACCTATTCATTTTAGCTATTCTTTAGACAAGTAGATACTAAACTAGAAATACAATACTAGGATTTCATCATCAATGAATGTTCAAGTAAGATAACTTATCGTTGAAGCTGTGCTTGGACAGCGCAGCAGATTTTACAACTGTTTTTTTTATAAAAATTGTTGTAAAAACAATTACCAATTGAACTATTTTTGTTACATCCGTATCTCAAGCCATTGGCGAGTTGCTGAACTCAAAAATTAACAACTTGTATGTATATCCCATGATACAGCTCGAAGATTAAATATCTGGCACAACAAAAATTAATAGCAGTACAGCAATTTTCTCTGCATTGTACTCAAAGAGAAAGGTGAAAGCCAGTAAGTACTGGTTTCAAGTACATAGTGAAAGCTTTTGCCTGGCACCGGCCGGCGCCATCGATCGATGGGAAAACGGCCCGGCGGCCGCCATCTTAGATAGTGGTATAATTGAAATTGATTGAACCTACCCCACTGAGGATCTTTTATGATGAAATAGATTTTTAACAGTAGGCAAACTATAGTAAATAATAATAAATAACTTGTCTCCTTTAAAAGTTGAGAATGTTGAAATGATTCCGATATCGAAAGTATTTATAAGTTTCCGCTAAATGGTGATCTAATCTGTTGACGATGACTGTATCATTGAATATTTTAAAGTTGTTTGAACAAGTGGCTAACCGGTTGAATTTATTACGAAAATCCATAATATTGATGGCAAGGTCGTGGTAGACGAGTATAGAAGATGTTATTTCTTAAAAAGTGTGACAGAAGACGAGTAGGTACATAGGTATGTACTAGTACTTGGACCGTAACCTCGAATGAGGTCATCGACACGTCACCGCGAAATCGATGGAATAAAATCGCATGAAAAACAGGAAAATCCATTGAATAATTTCAGAAATAACGGGACTAAGTAAGTTTACAGTCATCAAACTGTAAATCTGTCGTAGAAAGAGCAGTTTGTAGAAGAAAATCACTTGGGCGTGGCGTCAACCGGCGTGAAATCCTTGAATGCTGTCACGAACAGTTAAGATTAACAATTCACTTTACGTCAAACAATATCACATCTAGCAGAGACTAAGAGAGAAAGATGTAAATCCAGAAAAACGTGAAGATCAAATTTTAAAATGATTAGGATGATAAATTGAAATGTCAATTCTACTAGAACATTCAAGTGTCGCACCGGATTATTGAACTTGGTCGGATAACATGCCGACAAAATGGTGGCTGTCCACCCGGTACTTCAGTTTCTCGAAACACGTGAAAATAAGAGACGAAGGCCCCTGAATCCCTGAAATAAAGATGATTAGAGCAATAATAAATGTGTACTCACCATTTTGAATTGAGTTTTGTTGAACTTAACGTAGAATATAAATTAATTTAAATTATTCAGTTCGTCGTTCAGCGCGACCGGTTAAGAGGCTTGCCAAACGATTGTGTTGAGCAAAAATCCGTTGAAGCCGCTTTTATAGGGCACCCGCTGCGGGGGACCGACGCTACCCGAGCAGTACTCTGATTGGTGGATTCAACTGCCGCATGGGCGGACTGGCCAATAAGGTCAAAGCTGCATTATATCACCATTGCGGGAATATGTGGGTTGGTGAATCATTCAAGTTAACGCCATTTAGGGAAGAGCGTTAAGTAATGTCGATATCGATATTAACTGAGTTTTGCTTGATTACTGCACGAATCCATCCATTTATATTAGAGATATACAGTAACACAGTTTAACAACAATAACAAATTCCATGCAGTGTTCATGGAAGCAGTTTAACTCGAGTCGTTTTATTGGTTATTATTGCCAAACAAGATGATGCAGAATTGATTACGTACTTGCATTTGGAAATCACTATTACTCTCTATTTATAGCTGATCTGTTTTGCGTCTGATACACATTCAGTAAATTGCACTATTTGATTCACAAATTTACAACAAAGTAGTGAAGTACCTATACTTAATTATGTCGTTTAATCCATCGACTTCACAAGGGAGGAGGTTCGGTGTTTGTCTATTTGTATATTTTTTTAAATGACTAATAAATAATTGCAATGCAAAAACTGGAACCAGTCGGTTTTATTCCTAAGACCACTGCAGGTGTTATTATGCATACTTACATTTCCCCCTTATTCATCATAACCTCTGTTCTTTAGTTTAGCATTTGTTTGACAGTACTTGTTTGTTGGCGTTTTTTCTCTTGAGAATTTTGCTAATCTGTTGTATTGCATGTTTAGTATGTATTAGTAACATTAGAATTCTGAAGAATTTTTACACCAACCATCTATATTGGTTCAACTAGCAAATTTTCAAAGTGGGTAACTAACAAAATTCGATTATTTCTCATTTTTTTCTTATTATTTAAAAATAAACTTCTGCAGTCGAAAATTTCGTATATTTTTCGAAATAAAATTGTTCTGAACTCCTTTCTATTAGCAAATAATTCTGGACGACATTTAATTCCAAATTCAAAACAGAATTCCTGCTTCATCAAAAATGATAAAATAATTGAATAAATAATCTAGTGCATTGTCACAATGATCAAAATTGCATGACTCAATGCCCATATTGACTATAATATTTCTATAATATTTAAAACATCTTAAGTGCACCATGTACGGAATAACAAAAAAAAAGTCGGTAAACTAGAAAATAATTTTAATAAAGTTAATCGAATTTTGTGTGTTAAGTGACTATTGATGGTTTAGATCTTGACGACTTTTGATTCTTTCTCTTACTCATCGAATATTGTCGCTGACTGTACCTATGTTTTACCTTGTCAAAAGCATGACATGACAACAAATACAAACTACAAAATACCAGGATACCGGTGCTGCGACTGCGATTAGCTTTATTTTGTTGTGTCCTCAATGCCGCATGTAACAAATCAAGAGTAATTTAAAAAATATATATTTCAGTATCGATAATGCGGATGACAAGCTACAACACTAAAAATATCGTTATTTTCGCGGTTTGGATGTGTTCAGCCGGCGACGCGCACACAAAGAAAACTGTTGTTTTTGTGTGTAACACAGTCTGGAACGTTTTTACCAACAATTGCGGTATTCAAGGCAGAATTTGTTCAAGCAATTCTTTTATTTTGCCAAAACAAATAGATTTTCTTAAATTATAGGTGCTAAAAGATAATATTATTCTTTATTTATCGTAAAACACAGTCGGGCGGATTTCCTACTCACACAAGCAAAGCGTGTCCATATTGGATTGTCGCTATGGAGCGATGTTCAATCTTTTTTTTCTTCTATTATTAGAAGTACGTCGCCGCGTCGTACAGGCAAACTGCGATCAATAGTTTTATTCCTTCATGCACGCACGACTGAATTTTTCAGGAGTAGGTACTGCTGACTCATTTTATACTGCGGCAAAATTAATAACAGGTTACTAGCACGTTAGGTAGGTACTAGGGTAGAACCGATCGTGGGGATTGGCACAAGAAATGAGCTGTGCTCAGCAGTGTGCGAAGTCAGACTACTGTAGATGATGATAATGATGATGTTACTATGTAGGTAGATTCAGTCTGCTAAGCCTTCTAACTTCTGGTACCTACCTAGACTGTGCATTTTTTAGGGTTCCGCACCCGAAGAGTAACCAGCGGAACCCTATTACTAAGCCTCTGCTGTCCGACCGTCCGTACACGTCCGTCTTTCAGCGGGCTGTATCTCATGAACCGTAATAGGTAGACAGTTGAAACTTTCAGAGTGTGGGTATTTCTATTGCCGCATTAACAACAAATAATAAAATTCAATTCAATTAATTATTAAAGTGGGCTCCTATATACAAAAAAAGTGTTTTTTTTCGGTTTATGGCACGGAACCTTTCGTGTGAGAGCCCGACTTGCACATTTCCCTCATTTTTTGTTTAAGGGTACAAACCTTTAAATGGCGCCTGGACTTTTGGGGAAAAACCAGGAAGTGTGGGACTTTTACCTCTCTATAACTACCCCGGTGATCACCCCGGTCACACGGTGTTATATTTTAAAAGATCACTCTGGCTGGAAGCTGGATCTCCCTCAGTCTACTTTCTGTTGGCTAGGTCTTCTTACTTACCTAAGTTAGTAAATTCTGTGTTCTTTATTAGTACCTAGGTAGTAGGTATGTAAGCACAACTGCTGCTATCAAGGACAATAAACAAATGAATCAAGTTATTGAGAAATTCTTATTTTAAAATTAACAATGACCCATTTTATAAGGATGAACAGAAACTTATTCATCATAATAAGACTGACTATTTTTGTGGTTACGTGCCTACCCACATTACTTATTAAGGTGGCATAAGTTAAGCCTTGGTACGCTAGTATTATAATTATTGTGGCCTTGGTAATAAAGGCATCAGTTAAAAACAGGGCCTCAAGCCCATTACCGAAAACATTTGGCGATATTTATCTAAATTAATGCCTTGAGTACCTATTTTTCGAAAAATCCAAACATTTTTGTTATTCTTATTTTTTTTTATCGAAATCATCAAAGCCGTGTTTCAACTTCATCGGACCAAGCATTAATTACTTAGAGTAATTTTTAGGGTTCCGAACCTCAGTCGGCAAAAACGGATCCCTTATAGGATCATTTTGTTGCCCGGCTGTCTGTCTGTCAGTCTGTCCGTGTCCTTTTTCTCAAGAACGCGTGGAGGGATCATCAAATACTCAGGTCTGCTAATTATGGAGCAGTGAAAAATTCTAACTTCTAAGTCAAAGTTATCTAAAGATAAGCCCGTTTATGCTCCGGTTATGGTGCATATTTTGACGCTCGCCTATGCTCGCAATGGAAGCAAAACCCATAGGGTACTTCCCGTTGACCTAGAGTCTTGAAATTTGGCAAGGAAGATCTGACAGTACCCACCTACGTAAGTTGGTACAGGAAAAAGTCTGAAAATAGGAATTTGTAGTTTTTTCATATTAAAAATATTTTTTGCGATTACAAACTTATATTTCCGGTTGAAGAATTAACCGTGACGCACAGACGCCACCACATAAAGCTACCCAAAACTGTCAAATTTTCCCAATCAACCTTAAACCTAATAAATAAGCGATAAAGTTGAAAATCTATAAAAGAAATTTGACAGATTGTTGTAGCTTGATGTGCTGGCGTCTGTACCCACCTATTATTCTTTGCTCCATTGATTAAATCGTAGATTCCCCACCCTTCTCAAAAATTCACCATTGTATGGAATGGTCCCCGTACGGAAAGCAATTTGCAACACAGAGATTTTGGCAAAGCGAAAGTTTTGAGAATCGCTGACCTAGTCTACCAACCAAAAACAACAGTTAAACCATTTTTGAAACAAAAGTAATCGTATTTTTATAGTTTTTTATAGTTATTTAGGACTTTATTTGATTAAAAACGAACGTTCTCCCTAGGAATAAAATGAAATGTTGCTTTTCAATATTTTAATTTAGCGCCCTCTAGCAATTGTAACAGAAACGAAGTAGATAGAGACCTGACTCACACAGCAAACTAATTTTAATGCCGACTCTCATATTCTGATATCAGCGCCATCTACACTCACATTTTGTAAACAGTTGATAATAATGTCCGTATTTTATAAACCCTTTTTTCTTTTCTTAGTTTAATTTCAAAAAAAATTGAAGGTCTTTTTATCTTGCATTTAGCGAAAAACATGCATGGCTGGATCACATAACTGGTTGTGATCGGCGCCGCTTCTCCTACTGGTGTTTTACATAAGCGAAATTTCTTGATAATGTATAGTAATCTACTTTGTGCAAATAGTAATAAAACTCTAATTAGATTTAAATAGTAACGCGAGAGAAAGCGATTTAAAATAGAACTTGTCTTGTTGGAATTAATGCTTGTTGGAAACAAAAATTCAGCTGCGAAAATGCAAACATCAGAGCTATTGAAAATAGCCTATTATAACATAATTTAAAACACAATCTATTACCTTATTAAATAGTGTTGATAAAATGAATTAAAAACAAAATAGGAAAAAAACTATAAAACTGTCGCATTGTGAAAAATCTTGGATTTTTTTTCCAAGAATTTTCACTTTGAATTCAATGACGCGAAGTTATCCAATCGCTANAAAAAACGAACGTTCTCCCTAGGAATAAAATGAAATGTTGCTTTTCAATATTTTAATTTAGCGCCCTCTAGCAATTGTAACAGAAACGAAGTAGATAGAGACCTGACTCACACAGCAAACTAATTTTAATGCCGACTCTCATATTCTGATATCAGCGCCATCTACACTCACATTTTGTAAACAGTTGATAATAATGTCCGTATTTTATAAACCCTTTTTTCTTTTCTTAGTTTAATTTCAAAAAAAATTGAAGGTCTTTTTATCTTGCATTTAGCGAAAAACATGCATGGCTGGATCACATAACTGGTTGTGATCGGCGCCGCTTCTCCTACTGGTGTTTTACATAAGCGAAATTTCTTGATAATGTATAGTAATCTACTTTGTGCAAATAGTAATAAAACTCTAATTAGATTAAAACAGTAACGCTAGAGAAAGCGATTTAAAATAGAACTTGTCTTGTTGGAATTAATGCTTGTTGGAAACAAAAATTCAGCTGCGAAAATGCAAACATCAGAGCTATTGCAAATAGCCTATGTATAACAAAATGTAAAACACCATCTATTATCTTATTAAATAGTGTTGATAAAATGAATTAAAAACAAAATAGGAAAAAAACTATAAAACTGTCGCATTGTGAGAAATCTTGGATTTTTTTTCCAAGAATTTTCACTTTGAATTCAATGACGCGAAGTTATCCAATCGCTACGTCGTGGGCGTACTTCACTCGATACTTGATATTTCCGTTCAACTTTTCCCGCGCGTCGTTCAACAAGTGCGCGCGCAACTTCATTCCGCGCGCGAACGTATTCTCGCGCAGTTTGAAAACGAACTGTCGAATTAAAACGAAAAATAATCAATCGTTAATATTATTAAGCGTTGTTATTGAGTGCTAATAGTGTAACAAGAAGTTCTCTGTGAATATTAGTGAAGTGTTGTGTCAGTGTTTTTATATTTAACAAACGGTGAGTGATCAATTTATGTTTTTTATAATTCCGCGCGATTTTAACCTTCGGAAAATTCATGATGATATTGTAAAGGTGCTCGATTTTTCTTCTAGATAACTTGTATAGCCTTTTAAGGTTGCGTATAGCCGTTATCTTGGCAAATATGGCGTTAGGCAGGTCCTACTAAGTCGTCTAGGTAACTAAGCGCGGTCTAAGTTGCCCGCGGCTAACTTTCAAGTGCACAATATTGTGAGTTGCATTGATTTAGGACTAAACTTTCTACTAACAGTATTGTACCTTAGACTTAAGTAAGGTTAAGTAAGTACTTAATTCTATTTAGGTATTTTAGTAGGTACGCCTTCTCATATTTGAAAATTGTGAATAAGCGAATAGAATATTTGTGAGATTTTGGCATACACACCTCTAGATAAATTACTGACGTAGTAATTTAATTTTTAATCTAAAGTATTTTAGTATCTACCTTATTAAATTAAGGCTTAGGTAGCAATAATCCGTTGTACACAATGATATCTACAGAACTGATAGTCCGATTTTGATGCAATGCGATTTTTTTACAATCTCAAGTGGCATTGAGACGTGGAAAAGGACTAATTGGCTATTTCGATGGAACATAAACCAAAGGATTTATTGTAACATTTTTTTTTTAAATTTATAAAATATGGGTTTGCTCTTGACTCTAGTCTAGGTCATAGATGAGTAGCAAGGGTCATATTGTTTTCTCCTATTCATTTGATAAACAAGAAAAAACAACAATGGTTCCTGAATGAAACATTTAATATAATTCTGAACGCTTATTTTTATGGTTGCTAGGTAATAAAGAAACACACTTAAAACTTAATTTTATATGCTCCGTTTATATAACTACTCACGAACAGTTTATTGTTACACTATTTACGTGGCTATACTTAGATACAAACTGTGTGTATGAAATATCATTATTTCAGCAGAGATACTGCTAGACATTTACCTCCTCCAAGCAATAGGATTCTGTTACAGAATGTGACGGCATATACGAAGAAGTAATATCTCTAAAAACTAAATTCTCTTCTAATGCTTTAAAAGGGCTCCAATTCAAATCGCAAACTTGTCAAAATGTGGATTTCACCGGAAGTTTGCTAAATCCGTAAGATTGTCATAAATCGAAAAATGATTAAATCATAATTTCCCGATATATTATGAAAAAATCGTTTTGTATGCAATAAATCCAATCCAATATATCCGTGTCTTATTAAGAAAAAATAGTTTACAATTTCACGCGATATTTTACAATCTTACGGCGTTTGCAATTTTCCGGTGACAAATATAAGAGGTGTTTTTGACAGTTTGCGATTGCGGTGTGAATGCTAACATACCCCTATACGCTATATACCCCACAATACGAGAATACCCCTCTGGTTGTTATGTGCCTCTTAAGACCAAGATGCCTGAAAGATTATGATCAGAAACCAATGAGCGAACCTAGCAAGAGTAGCAAGCCCCCTGTACTGATAACATCCTACAGCAAGAACCTGATTTCTCTCAGGGTTACCGAGGTCATACTTNATGCTTTAAAAGGGCTCCAATTCAAATCGCAAACTTGTCAAAATGTGGATTTCACCGGAAGTTTGCTAAATCCGTAAGATTGTCATAAATCGAAAAATGATTAAATCATAATTTCCCGATATATTATGAAAAAATCGTTTTGTATGCAATAAATCCAATCCAATATATCCGTGTCTTATTAAGAAAAAATAGTTTACAATTTCACGCGATATTTTACAATCTTACGGCGTTTGCAATTTTCCGGTGACAAATATAAGAGGTGTTTTTGACAGTTTGCGATTGCGGTGTGAATGCTAACATACCCCTATACGCTATATACCCCACAATACGAGAATACCCCTCTGGTTGTTATGTGCCTCTTAAGACCAAGATGCCTGAAAGATTATGATCAGAAACCAATGAGCGAACCTAGCAAGAGTAGCAAGCCCCCTGTACTGATAACATCCTACAGCAAGAACCTGATTTCTCTCAGGGTTACCGAGGTCATACTTATAAGAAACTGTAGACCCGTAGACACCACAGAACACCACGGCTGAAGTACCTAATCGAGGAGAGCAGAGACGTATCATAGTTTAGTATAGCCGGTACAAATCAAGACTCCTGGCTGTTGCTAAGAATTTCTTAAAACATCTTTGGTAGATTATAATTCTCGATATATTATGAAAAAATCATTTTGTATACAATCAATCCTATCCAAATTCAATCGTTTCCAATATATCCGTGCCTTATTAAGAAAAAATAGTTTTACAATTTCACGCGATATTTTATAATCTTACGGCGTTTGCAATTTTCCGGTGCAATATACAAAACATTTGGACCGTTTTGCCTATCTAGGGATCGTATTCAGCAGTCCACGGTCCACGGACAACAGTTGCTTTTGTAACCACTATAGTCCATAGAGCTACCATAAAACGGCAAGAGAGAGTCCTTAGCCGAAACATTACAGTAAAATCCTCGTATCTACCGTATCGAGGAGTGACGTCAAAAGTCGTGGCTTTGCTAATTGATGGCTTCACTAATCAGTACTTATGGAGATTAATGACCCTGGTACAAGTGGCCGATGCACGCTAAAATATGATAGTGAAGGGATCTATATGAGTCTGGTGGATTCGAGACAACTGATGCGACTTGCTCGCTGAACTCATTGTTCGGTTTTGGAGAATATAGAAGTTATGTCGGGGTCCCACGGCCTGTGCTGGTGCCTGTGTAAAAACGAAGCGACAGGCCGTTGAAACATGATGCTGTGGTTGCCTGTCGTCGGAATGTTCGGCATGGGGCGCGACAGGCGGAGCAAAGCATGGCGAAATGGCTGCAGGTAACAGGCCGTGGGACCCAGGCAGAGGACTCCCACAAGGCGGACCTTTGACCTGGTGAGGGTCGCGGAAATCCGCTGGATGCGAAACGCACAGGACCGATCGATGTGGTGGCGCTTGGGGGAGGCCTGTGTCCAGCAGTGGATGTCTTTTAGCTGAAATGACGACGATGATGT
>NDFZ01001828.1:0-15230 GCA_002192655.3 Mamestra configurata | reverse complement strand
AAATATGGGTTTGCTCTTGACTCTAGTATAGGTCATAGATGACAGAGACAAAGTCGACATGTTTTCAAGTCATGTTCATTGTCCCATTAAAAAGAAAATAAACACTAGTAATGCCATATAATTAAATAAATAATTTAATTATAAATGTATATGTATAATAGAACTGCACGACTGAACCTGCATGACAGTTCGTGTACTTACAATTTAATATAATTGTTTGAAAATATCAACAATATTTTGTTTTTAATGCAGTTTACTCTCGAAAGTCCATTTCCAACCTAATGGATTCTTCACAACCACAAAATAACTGAGTGATATTAGAACTCAATTGAAGATTTTGTGGTTCTCTACACCTTTCTGAAAAATGATCAGATATCCCATCCTCGCTGGCAATCAAAGATCTGACTTGATTCTGCTGTCTGTACTTCGAACCATCTTCGTTTTGATAATTCGTTACTCCATCTTTGCGACCACTTCAACTGTTTTATGAATTACGTTGACTTTCTGTGGCCCTAGTGTGACTATGTAATCGTTCCGTAAACGTCAATTTGTATTAAACCTGGATGCGCTGTCTGGCGACGATATCGGTAGGTAACCTGTTTTTTCTATGCAAATTGACATACGTTACGTTGGAGTACGTTAAGAAACTACTCGCGCTTTGGACACTGGTTTCTNGAGTACGTTAAGAAACTACTCGCGCTTTGGACACTGGTTTCTTGAGGCAGTTAAGACCCTGAAATATAGCAAAGGACAGTAGCGGATCCAGGACTTTCGTTTGGGGGGACGACGGGTACTTGACCCCGCTGTGGGTAAAAGCACATAACTTATTTTGCGTAACGCATTTCAAGCCCACTTGGTCATTGAGGAATTACTTTCGCAAATTCCTCAATGACTTCGTTAGGTTTTAGACTATCAAAGATATCTCGGGTCTTTTACGACCTCTTCCTCTTCTCTCTGATATCTCGGGTCTTTTGCGACCTCTTCTCGTCTTGGGCTTAAGCCTCTTAGATCCCCCCCCCGAATCTACCAATGCGTGGAATACCCCCAGAAGTTTCCATAAGCCCCTTATGTGTGTTTTATGTAATTATAATGTGGAATGTGTGTGTTAAATTTAATTTATTGTTGATTTTTTTAATGTGATTCGTTTTTATTGACTTTTAATTTTTATGAAATGTATGGACAGTGTCTGAAATAAAATGAATTTATTATTATTAACTCTCAAAATAGGCATGTGCATCTACCACAAACAACGCATTCCAATTTATGAATGCACAAACATTCGCTGCCTTGTGATACTAAACAACATTTGTGATTGGAAAACATAAAATCATTCGTATCTCGTTAATTCAAAGTGGGCAAATGGATTTTGTAGTACTAATACTAGAAATTGTAAAAGGTATTTTCTATTATTTTGTTGTGATCGAGTTGGTGAAATGTAGCGAAGTTGGCACGGACTTAACCACACAAAGAAATTCGACTGGACAATCGGATTTCGGTAAGAGATTACAGCAAGTATATGGGTTGTGAAGGTCTGGTAGGCAGCCGCTCCACGTGAAATACTGGTATTCAGCTGAACCCGGTTTGACTGGAAGCCGACCCCAATATAGTTGGGAAAAAGCTAGGAAGACTAGAAGATGATTGTTGCGGAATTTGTTTGAAAGAGTCACCGCGGCCTTGGAACGCCAAGGGCTTTAGAAGGGACAAGGATGGGTTTTAGTCAGTAATAGTCTGACACGCCCTTCCTCTCCACTCAGAGCGGAAGAATCATTCGATGATTTTCCATCCTTAAAAAGAAAAGGTAGCTGATGATTACAGCAAGTATAGGGGTGAAAACTCTCTCAAATTGTTTTATTTATTAATGTTCAGTTAATGCGTACATGACCCTGTTATTATTTCCTAAGAAATGGATAGTTGCTCTGAAAAAATAATAGTTTGTTAAGGAATTCACTAGACTGATTGGATTCGCCCACGGGTATAGCTGCGGGTCATGTCCACCTCATTAGGTCTGTCTACATGGGCGCCCCCAGGATTGTTGCCATCTTCAGCATGCGTTCCGAATAGGTAGTCGTTTTTTCGAGAACATAAAGCAAAGCGAACGATTCGAGCTCGACAATTTTAGCATCTCGCCTCGAATATGCTGGGTTGTCTAATATTATATGAGGACTTTTAATGTTATTGAATACTTTTGTACATATACAGGGTGTTTGGTGCATCGTGTGCCAAATTGAAATGGTCGACTGAAGGGGTCATCTGCTCCTGCCTTTCAGACTCTTTAAAACCTCTCATGCCCTGTGGATTTTTTTTATCGACTTTTTATTGTTTTACTATAAAAAAGACCCAAATTTCACATTCAAATACAAATTTTAAAAAAAGTATAAGGCGTAGACTCTAAATTTTAATTTTATTTAGATGTGTATTGTTTAAGAGTACTTTTAAATACAAAATTAGTGACATTAGTCATCTAGTTTTTTTGTTGTACGAAGTCTTTTTTCCTCCTTAACGGTATTGAATGCCGTTTCTATGCATTGGACTAGTATCTCCCTATAGTAGGCGCCAGATAAATGTGGAATAAAGTATATTGACCTTTCCCTAATAACTGTTCATAGGTACCTGAACAATTAAATATGAATCGTTTTTCATTATTAGACAATGTTAAGGATCACGAGAGATGATGATTCGGGACAGCTTTGTGTCATTAATTCCGTTTTTCAAATTAAAAANAATCCGGTTTGACTGGAAGCCGACCCCAATATAGTTGGGAAAAAGCTAGGAAGACTAGAAGATGATTGTTGCGGAATTTGTTTGAAAGAGTCACCGCGGCCTTGGAACGCCAAGGGCTTTAGAAGGGACAAGGATGGGTTTTAGTCAGTAATAGTCTGACACGCCCTTCCTCTCCACTCAGAGCGGAAGAATCATTCGATGATTTTCCATCCTTAAAAAGAAAAGGTAGATGATGATTACAGCAAGTATAGGGGTGAAAACTCTCTCAAATTGTTTTATTTATTAATGTTCAGTTAATGCGTACATGACCCTGTTATTATTTCCTAAGAAATGGATAGTTGCTCTGAAAAAATAATAGTTTGTTAAGGAATTCACTAGACTGATTGGATTCGCCCACGGGTATAGCTGCGGGTCATGTCCACCTCATTAGGTCTGTCTACATGGGCGCCCCCAGGATTGTTGCCATCTTCAGCATGCGTTCCGAATAGGTAGTCGTTTTTTCGAGAACATAAAGCAAAGCGAACGATTCGAGCTCGACAATTTTAGCATCTCGCCTCGAATATGCTGGGTTGTCTAATATTATATGAGGACTTTTAATGTTATTGAATACTTTTGTACATATACAGGGTGTTTGGTGCATCGTGTGCCAAATTGAAATGGTCGACTGAAGGGGTCATCTGCTCCTGCCTTTCAGACTCTTTAAAACCTCTTATGCCCTGTGGATTTTTTTTATCGACTTTTTATTTTTTTACTATAAAAAAGACCCAAATTTCACATTCAAATACAAATTTAAAAAAAAAAGTATAAGGCGTAGACTCTAAATTTTAATTTTATTTAGATGTGTATTGTTTAAGGGTACTTTTAAATACAAAATTAGTGACATTAGTCATCTAGTTTTTTTGTTGTACGAAGTCGTTTTTCCTCCTTAACGGTATTGAATGCCGTTTCTATGCATTGGACTAGTACCTCCCTAGTTGGAACCTCCGTGGCGTATACGTTCCCCAGACTAACTCCGTTAGACTTTTATGTCTGAGAGTGGGATAACAGATTTAATAGGTTTGTCAGGTATAATTTAAGCAATTTTTTTTAAAATCATTATTTTGAATATTAGCCTTATGTGACTCGATTCACAATTCTCTCGAATTCACAAAGTTGTTAAAAGATTTTTATGGCATGTGGCACATTATTAGCAAGGGGATAGACTAGATAATTAATGATGGAGTTGGAAGATCCCGGTCGCTTTTGGTTTTTTTTTTGTAGCCATGTAAACAGCTATAACATGTATAGCTTTAATTTAAGTTTTACGTTTGCGAGTAAATTTTAAAAAAATACTAGAAGACTAATGTCACTAATTTTGTATTTAAAAGTACTCTTAAACAATACAATATATCGAAATAAAATTAAAATTCAGAGTCTACGTCTTATACTTTAAAAAAAATGTATTTGAATGTAAAATTTTGGGTCTTTTTATAGTAAAACCACCAAAGAAAAAACCACAGGGAGAGGTGTTAAGGGGTCTGAAAGGCTAGCAGATGACCCCTTCAGTCGACCATTTCAATTTGGCACACGATGCACCAAACACCCTGTATTATATTGAAAGCTAGGGGGATGTCACTGAACCTTGTTGCACCCCGGGCGCCTATCTGTCCGACTTGAATGAACTGAACAGATCTATAGTAGTAGCGTAGCGAAGTTCGACGGACATGCACATGTCCTTGTATTAATTTGTGATCTTTTGTCATTGTTGCAAGGCGTTCTAGTGCGAGGATAAACGAACAAATAAATAAATAACCTAAATAAATGGCCCACAGGCATTCCCGCCGGCAAGTCTGTCTAGAGACTTCCCCGCCTATCACTGCAAACATTAAATTTCTTCACCTCTCGAGTAAAGAAATCTCGATTCATGTAATAAACAAACTTCTTATCGTGAAGTGAATGACTTGGAATGAATGAGTACCGACGTTATCTTTCAAATTAATCTGTGTTTACTTTAATTTTAATCCAAATGGAGCCTGGATTATTTCCGGAATTATATTCACCGTGACTGTGTTTTATTTCGTCACAGACTGGTCAAAGGTCTTTTATAAAGTTGATCTAGCATCAGTTTATGAAACACGTTTGTTCTCACTAGTTCGATTCATTAGTTCGATCGTCGAACTAGTGAGATTGTTTTTTCTCAATTTTTCGACTGTCGAACTACTGAGATTTTTTTTTTCTTATTTGTTCGACCGAGTATTAATAGAGAAACAGGTTTTGATTTTTATATTCACATAATATTTTTGTACATATGTACCACATCCTTCATTAAATACGTCGTGTAATAGAAAAAATATATTTCTGTCTTGTTTATCGCAACAAGCTTAACCAGAAACAGTTCCGTAAAAGATTGAGAAGTTGCATTACAAATTACAATAAAGTAATTGTAACAACTTATTGCAGTTAATTTCACGTATTACGACTGAAACTCTTAATTAAGGTATGCTGAATATACCTAAAAGTAATTACATTATCCTAGTTTAGGTAAGCACCTGCATATGATTACATATCGTATGCAAAACGGGATAAATTCTAACCGGAAAACTGATATACCGGCCTCATCCAGCTTTAAATGGCCAAAAAAGATTAACGTGTAAAAGTGTTATTTAAACCTATTTAAAAATAAATATCATTAATATTTTTATGACCATAACCGGAGACAGTTTATTTATCGGCGGAATAAGACGCCGAAAGAAAAATTGTTTATTATACTCAAACATCATTCATTACTGATGTAAAAAAGTTTAAAGTAAAAAACAAGTAAAGGGAAAATTCCGAAAAATAAAAAAAGTTGTAAATTAGGGGTAAATTTTGGTACTTACAAGTTTTTGCGAAAATCGAAATTTGCCCTTATCTTTTTATCGTGTTGACTCAGAACCTTGATTTTTATACACCTAATAGGGACTATAGACCTCATTATCTGGTATAAATTTCACTTGCTAAGTCCACCCGTTGCTGAGAAAATCGTTAGTGACACACGGACAAACAGACGGACAAGAGAGACATTTTTTTATCTTTTGTGGTACGGGACCCTAAAAAGTGAGATTGCTCCCTTAATACGCATGTATGTTTTTATGCCCAAAAAGTTCCCGATACGAGGCTAATACAGTGGGGCCCGTGAAAAGTGGCCTTAACATGTTTTGTTCTTTTTTCCTAACAAGGTCAAATTATATTAAATAAATAAAATAAAAAAACATTTCTTCCAGACTATACAGAAATGTCCATTGTATATAGTAATTTCAAAACTATGCTAGTAATGAGGAGTTCAATTAATGAAGGTATTAAATAAACATTTAAAACAAATAAATCATATTACCTGTTCAGGCCAGGTTGGATTGTTGTTTGAGATTAATTCATTCATACTTAGTACGGATAAAATCCTAGTTTTGCATTTACAAAGAAATGCAGTCGTCGCCTTTATTTCCTCCATGTACGGTGTCTATTCTGTATGGTGTCGGGCGTAAAAGAATAGCACCATCCCATCACATCCCGTGGGTGTCGTAAGAGGCGACTAAAGGACTCACCAGAGAATGGGCAGCAGCATTCTCTGTGCATTGCAACAGCTACACCACGATCACCAACCCGCCTGCCAAGCGCCCCCCCGCCCTTTGGGGGAGGCCGATGTCAAGCAGTGGACGTCTTTCAGCTGATGAAGATGATGATGACGAAAAGGCTTTAGTGCGAGTTTTTTAACGTACCTACTCGATCGCGTTAATAGTGGGTCCAAACGATTCAGACTTGTCTGCACAGACTTGCACTCTGAATAAATAAGATGTCGGTATGGTAATATCGACATTTGGCTGCAAATATATATTTCGATAGAAGTTAATGGCAGTCTGTATTGTGTGGAGGGTAAACGGTAAACGTCAATGTGTACTGAAACTGAATAACCCCCACCTGGTGACAGTTAGTGAAAACCTCTTTTTTAACCGACTTCAATTCGGTTGTTTTTTTTTGTTTGTTACCTTATAAGTTCGTCGTTTATGAACCGATTTGAACATTTTTTTTTTATGTGAAAGGATATACTTTTCGATGGATCCTATAGAAAAGTCATCAAAAACGGTTCAGTAGTTTGGTTTTTAAATCAAAATAACTGGAAAAAATATGTCATTCAAGTAAACAAAATTGCGTGTTTTGCTTTCCTGTGACTTTCCAGTGGTGTTGTTAGATGTGACCAATAAAACGTGAAAAATAAAAATATGTACAAAAAAAAATAAATCTAAAGTACACTTTTTATTTAGAAGTCGTTTGTATTTTTTTGTAAAAAAGTTTTTTTTTCCATACGATTTGAAATAAGTTGACGTTTGTTATAAAACTCGCACTAGGCCCTCATATAATGAATTCATTATACAGTGAGGTCATTGGGGCACATTCGTGTGGGTTAAGTGCCAATAAAACTTATAAATGAACTAGCTGTTTTCCAAGGTGTTGCTGCCATGGCTTATCTCGTGTGTGCCGTGCCTTATTCCGATCTATAAACCGATTAAATAATCGATTTTAGGCCTTTAGCCTCCTCAAAGCACCTATGTACACTAGACAAGGCACGTTAGTGTTTCCCATGATTAATTAAACTTAAGAGAACAACATAAAGCTTGATTAAATGCTAATCTTTTCCATTTTGATCGATAAGTCTAATGGAGCTATGATGGTGAACATTCAGGCGACGAACATTTTGTACTCAAACTTCGTGTTTCTCAAGTCAAGCTGTAGAAATAATCAGTATAAGTAGAAAAACATGTAAAAATCAGGAAGTTCATTCCAAAAAGAAAGACGAAGAACTAACTAAATTTTGTATTGTTTTTTTTTTAAGGGACTATTGCTCTCGTTTTGTAAAATGGAACTAAGTATTTCGAATATAATATGGTTATTATGCGCTATATATATTATGGTATGTGTAAAGTAAAAAGTAGAAAGTGGAAGTCAAGGCATTTATTTCAAAACATGACGCTATTTGCACGTTCAAAGCGCTCTATGGAGAAGAACGTGCAAGAAACTCCACGGACAATCTTATAAACCATTTTATGTTAACAAAAATCCTGGTTACATTAACCTTGTTGCTTCTATGTGTTCTCACATATAGAACGAACAAGGTTAATGTAACCAGAAAAAAAAACCAAAAACTAATAAAATTGTTTTTTCTTTCCTTACATTGTTCTCACAATTTAAGGAAAGAAAAAACAATGTTTAGTATCAAATACACATTAAAATAAGCCATTGACGGCGCTCGTTCACGAACATGACGCGTGCATCAGCATCATTCAGCTCAACTATTTTGAAGGGAACTGAATGATCCGATACACGCGCCACCATCAGCGAGACATTGGAGTGAGCATGGCACACCCTCAACTGTGTTCTTCAACTATTTCATGTCAAACAAGGAAACTATCTATTAACATAATTGGCTCCATGGTCCTCACATTTACAAACTTTGAAATAAAAATGCTTCTACTTTTTATAAAACTAAGAATATCAATTTCAAAAGACAGAAAAAGAAAAGTTTATTTCAAACAAAATGTACGTAACGTAACAATTATCGGTACTGTTTTAAGCGGGTGAGATCGCAGGACGAGCTCTACTCCTACCGAAAGTTCTGGAGGGGCTCCTCTCTAAGCCCGAAGTCCGTAGTTTCGGGCTTAGTTGCGGGCGTATTCTACTCCAAATCACCTACGAACTTAAGATTTGTTCCGAACCCTAACTAATTATTTAAAATAATTAACTCTTAGTGGTTAGGTGATACAGACTAAAATACGCCCTCAACTAAGCCAGAAACTACCGACTTCGGGCTTAGAGAGTAGCCCCCTGGCCTGCGTTAGCAGAAAACAGAACTGATTGAAAAGGGAGAGGGAGACCTTTCGCCTAACAGTCTAGCTAGTTACCCCTTAATAGGGCATGGGCAAACTGTGGGTGTTTGAAACAAAAACGCAGTCAATTTGGCATTATGGGTGTATAGTGTTGTAGGATTGTAAATCATTTCATCCCCAAGTGTTTTCAGTTTTTCAGGAATACTTATGGGAAAATAATTCCTCTTGCCCATTTAGATCATCACACGTAAGTGTTATGTGGGAAATTATTTCCCTACCTATGGGAAATATATTTCATACACATCCAGTAGTAGGGGCAAGAAACTAACATAATGTGATTATTTTATTTCAGGATAGTATTTTATGTAAATAAAACACAAATAAATGTAAATGTTTATTGATTGGTGGAACATTTCAAAGCAAGGAGCAGCACACAAAGAGACCTTGCAAATTTTGCAAATGTATTTGCTGCGTTGTTCCTTTGCACGTGTACTGCACATCCTACACCTCCGAAATTTCGACAATTCTGGCATGTGCGATCCAACATTCGCTTTTCTTAGTTCCTCGGGTACTGCAGTGGCACCTCCTTTTTTGGTTTTGAATACTGGAGCAATTTTTTTTCGTGACGTGAAATTGTTTATTAGACCCCGGCCTAATCGCAGACGAAATTCTTTGTGAGTGTTTCGCCGTTCCGAATGAGATGTCATATAAACAATGTATGCATTGATCACAGCTGCCTCCAGCAAAAACCAAAAAAAGTCGGTGCCAATTCTTTCGGGATTTGCGCCCAAGTGGGTATGATGCTCTAAAGTGATCAAATGATCAACTCCTCCCATAAACTCAGTGTACTTCTTGATTGAAAGAGGGTAAAACATTTTTTTTTTGGTACCATCTTTTTGTTTCCGCTCAATCATTTCCACGGCTCGAGGATTGAATGCAGTACTTGCAACAAAAACATCTTTTGTATCTTTCCATTTGATAACAGTTATAGGTCCATCACACTGGTATATAAATTCTCCCGGTTTCAGGACTGTTTCCTTCCTTTCTGTACTGTTTAGATTTTTTCCTGTCACCAAAGCTGGTAAACCCTTGCGGTTTATTGTTATGGTTCCAACACTATAAATATGTTTCTCAAATAAAATCTCCAACAATGGAAGGCTGGTGAAAAAATTGTCAAATGCTACCAGTGTGTGGCTTGGCAAAGATTCACATAAATCCATTATTACTCTAGCGCCTAAGTTCTCTTCTGTTCCACTATCAACTTTCCCAGTATAAAATTGAAACTCATATAAGTACCCTGTTTTTGAATCAGCCCTTGCCCAACATTTATAGCCCCTCTTGATTGGTTTCTTGGGCATATATTGCTTCATGTGGCTGCGGCCCNCACTATCAACTTTCCCAGTATAAAATTGAAACTCATATAAGTACCCTGTTTTTGAATCAGCCCTTACCCAACATTTATAGCCCCTCTTGATTGGTTTCTTGGGCATATATTGCTTCATGTGGCTGCGGCCNGTTAAATCTTATCATACTCTCATCTATTGAATTAAATGCAGAAACTTCTACATTATCTTTGAATGTTTTGTTTAGTATTTCAATAGCAGGTTTAATTTTTCCTAATTTATCATAATCTGGAGAGTTTCGTGGTGCTTCTGTTGTAATGTTTGATATGTGGAGATTTTGTGATATTTTTTTAAACCTTTTTGATGGCATTACTTTGCAAATGACTGGGTTTCTGAAAAACTCATCTGTTGACCAATATGTATTTATGTCTGCTAAGGGATTTATACTCATAAGCATAATCAAACCAAAGTATGCTTTGATTTCTTGTTTTTTAACATCCGTCCAAGCTTTAGAATGTGTGTAATTTGCATACAAATTTGTGTTTATAACAATAATTTCAAAATTCTTCTGGAAAAAAATCAATGAAATAAGTTGAGTTCTGTTAGTGTACCTCTTTCTTACTTGCATTTCTCTCTCAAAACTAGGCCAAGTACCATTATCTTGTATAAAGGACCATTTCCTTGATTTATCTTGCAACTGCCTAAATGTATCTCGAGAGAAAGACAATGCAGTTTGTGCAGTATTTTGTTCATCAGGCACAGACACTTCAGGTAGTGGAAGATAAGTTGATGTTGAAGCAGCAACAGAAATTTCAGGGATTGAACATATAGTTCCTTCTTGGACTCCAGCCATGGTGACATCTTGTGAAGAAGTAGTATGTGATAAACCCTCCAATAAACTGTGCAATGCTTCTGTAGAAAGATTTTGTACTTCATCCAAACGCTGATCAAAATCGATATTGTAGGAGTCAGAGACAAAATAACCATCTGCTTCATCATCAAAGTCCTCATCTGCTTCATCATCAAACCCAACTCACCCAACCCAACAGCGCGGACAGTTGGGTTTCAATATCTGAATCGCGAAGATGTTTCTGAAAGAAAAAAACACTACCTTCAGTCTGATTGTGTAACATAAACATTCCTCGCAGGAAAACATTTCCCACAATATAATAAATATTTAAACCTAAACGGGCAACAAGCTAATATTTCCCACATAGTTTTGAGAGCTAAAATTCAGTCACTCATTGTTTTTCATACTAATGATTTAGATAAATAAGTAACATGACCCTTTATCTAATAAAAAAAAAACAATAGTAAACACTTAACGGATTTTTTTCGGCATTATCACAATTTTAAACCGAAATCAGACAAAAATCAGTGATCTCTTTGACAAAACATTGAAAGTAAAACTTTGACAGCTCCTTTTTTTTACTTCGTTCGTTTTGGAAACGTGTCTTTTGGCTCATGTTGTAGGGTTGTAGGTCACCTCATATAGAAAAAAATGACGGTGACATTTTGTGGGAACAGTTACACATTTGACCGTTTACAACAAAAAAATGATGTGGGAGTAATGTTCATCGTGCCCTATTAAGGGTTAATATAATAAAGCTGAAGAGTTTCAGCTTAAATATATCAAGTAACTTACTTCTGCCTGCGACTTCGTACGTGCATATCCCGTTTTTCCCGTTCCCGTATAGCCTATATCATTCCTCATGAATGTGGCTATCATATACAAAAATATTTTTCCAAATCCGACTGGCAGTTCCAGAAAATAGCGCGTTCAAAGAAACAAACAAACTCTTCAGCTTATTATATTAGTACTAGCATTTGCCCGCGAGCGCGACTTCGTACGTGCATATCCCGTTTTTTCCCGTTCCCGTATAGCCTAGCCTTCCTCATAAATTTGGCTGTCATAAACAAAAAAACTTTGCCTAATCCGACTGCTCGTTTCAGAGATTAGAGCTTTCAAACAAACAAACTGTTGAGCTTTATTATATTAAGTATATTTACATATGTTCTGTATGGTGTCGGACGTAAAAGAATGGAAACACCAACATCCCATCACTTCCCGTGGGTGTCGTAAGTGGCGACTAAGGGACTCACCAGAGAATGGGCAGCAGCACTCTCTGTGCATTGCAACAGCTACACTGCGTTCGCCAACCCGCCTGCCAAGCGTGATAATTAAGGCAATNTCAGTATTTTGTTCATCAGGCACAGACACTTCAGGTAGTGGAAGATAAGTTGATGTTGAAGCAGCAACAGAAATTTCAGGGATTGAACATATAGTTCCTTCTTGGACTCCAGCCATGGTGACATCTTGTGAAGAAGTAGTATGTGATAAACCCTCCAATAAACTGTGCAATGCTTCTGTAGAAAGATTTTGTACTTCATCCAAACGCTGATCAAAATCGATATTGTAGGAGTCAGAGACAAAATAACCATCTGCTTCATCATCAAAGTCCTCATCTGCTTCATCATCAAACCCAACTCACCCAACCCAACAGCGCGGACAGTTGGGTTTCAATATCTGAATCGCGAAGATGTTTCTGAAAGAAAAAAACACTACCTTCAGTCTGATTGTGTAACATAAACATTCCTCGCAGGAAAACATTTCCCACAATATAATAAATATTTAAACCTAAACGGGCAACAAGCTAATATTTCCCACATAGTTTTGAGAGCTAAAATTCAGTCACTCATTGTTTTTCATACTAATGATTTAGATAAATAAGTAACATGACCCTTTATCTAATAAAAAAAAAACAATAGTAAACACTTAACGGATTTTTTTCGGCATTATCACAATTTTAAACCGAAATCAGACAAAAATCAGTGATCTCTTTGAAAAAACATTGAAAGTAAAACTTTGACAGCTCCTTTTTTTTACTTCGTTCGTTTTGGAAACGTGTCTTTTGGCTCATGTTGTAGGGTTGTAGGTCACCTCATATAGAAAAAAATGACGGTGACATTTTTTGGGAACAGTTACACATTTGACGGTTTACAACAAAAAAATGATGTGGGAGTAATGTTCATCGTGCCCTATTAAGGGTTAATATAATAAAGCTGAAGAGTTTCAGCTTAAATATATCAAGTAACTTACTTCTGCCTGCGACTTCGTACGTGCATATCCCGTTTTTCCCGTTCCCGTATAGCCTATAGCATTCCTCATGAATGTGGCTATCATATACAAAAATATTTTTCCAAATCCGACTGGCAGTTCCAGAGAATAGCGCGTTCAAAGAAACAAACAAACTCTTCAGCTTATTATATTAGTACTAGCATTTGCCCGCGAGCGCGACTTCGTACGTGCATATCCCGTTTTTTCCCGTTCCCGTATAGCCTAGCCTTCCTCATAAATTTGGCTGTCATAAACAAAAAAACTTTGCCTAATCCGACTGCTCGTTTCAGAGATTAGAGCTTTCAAACAAACAAACTGTTGAGCTTTATTATATTAAGTATATTTACATATGTTCTGTATGGTGTCGGACGTAAAAGAATGGAAACACCAACATCCCATCACTTCCCGTGGGTGTCGTAAGTGGCGACTAAGGGACTCACCAGAGAATGGGCAGCAGCACTCTCTGTGCATTGCAACAGCTACACTGCGTTCGCCAACCCGCCAGCCAAGCGTGATAATTAAGGCAATCCCCCTTGAGGGGAGGCCTATGTCCAGCAGTGGATGTCTTTCGGCTGATATTATGATGATGATCATGAGATTTGTGTTTTATTAAGTGACTTTTTTATAATTGGGTCTTTTTTATTTGTATCCAGACCATTTTATCGACATGTTAATATTTCCTTTCCTGTTTCGCGGTTGAAACCATTAAACACGGAAAATAACTCACATTTAAGCATTAAATCTAATGTACCTAAAGTACCTCGATATTAAATTCCTCTATAAATACTTATCATCATCTGCCTAGCCTTTTTCCACTATATTAGGGTCGGCTACCAGTCAAACCGGATTCAGCTGAATACCAGTATTTTACGTGGAATGGAGGAACCTCTTACGACACCTCCACAACCCATTAACTGGGTAACACGGTAGTTCTTGGCAAGACTGGAGTCAGATTTACTGGCTTCTGACAATCCGTAACGACTGCCAAAGATCTACAAATGACAGCCGGGACCAACGGCTTAACGTGCTTTCCGAGGCACGAAGGAAACTCGTTATATTAACCCTACAGTAGTCGCGTACCGCAAAGTACCGGGAGGAGTCGCGTGGACTACATACGTAGTCCATTTTCAAATTGAAGTAAAACAATGAATTATGCAAATTTGTTTATTGTAACATTTAAAAATATACAGAACAGTTATTTCTTAACTAGATAATAATCAACAAAACCTAATCACAACATCTGTGTATCAATAATCAACAAAAACAAAAAAACTTCTCTAAATTGGCACAAAAGTCACAGTGTTTCGCTCTGATTGAGATTACAACAAAAATATGTACTAAGAACTAACTTATATTACTATTTTCGGCTCATAAAAGACATAATCTTCAAATAATCCCCACATAACTAACTTGGTGCACGAGGATCACGTCTTTCTCGTGCTTTTACTATGCGCTCTTCCACAGCCGTGGCAACGGCGTACAACATAACTGGATGTAGCCCCTGAGGTTGCTGGTTGGGTGTCTGTGTACATAATTCCAAGAAAGTCGTTTATCTTGATTGTTAGAAGTCTTGGCAGTAATTTTTTTTTTCAATTCTCTTATGAGCCTATGGATTCATCCAAGTCGGAGACAAGTCGATCAGGAAATCTCGTCGGCGAACCCTCTCATACTTTTTGTTTGCGGTATAAATGCGAAATGCCTGGAATGCAGATGTATAGTTTTTGTTTTGAAGCTGCTCAGAGGGATGGTTTTCGACCACACTGCATTGTCAACTCCAGTATAAAAGTCAGTGTGCCGGATTCGCTGACGCGGCTCCATCATTTTCAGTGCTTTCGTTTGACCCCTCGCCTGGTATGTCCTGCTCCTGCTCGGATTCTGAACTGATCCTGCTCTTCTAAACGATCAACTTCCTCGTCAGAGCTTGACTTAGCCCGATAATTTTCATTTTCATCATCAACCTCAGCCAACCATNCTTAGCCCGATAATTTTCATTTTCATCATCAACCTCAGCCAACCATAATTCAATCTGTGCAGCATGTCGATTATCCATTTTGATCCAGAAAAACATATTTTACATTACATTACAACACTCCACATAAAAAAACAAAGTTGGAACAAGGGAATAAAGTTTATTTTATCATTAAATTCATAAAAACGATGTAATCTATACTTCAAAAATACTTACGTATTCGGTCGCGCGGACTACATACG
>NDFZ01001827.1:0-15230 GCA_002192655.3 Mamestra configurata | reverse complement strand
TCCCGGAAAATGCACCTAAATGACGTTTAGTCCACGCTCGGCCCCCCGACCCTAAAAAAATGTTTGTTTATTTGTTTCCTCTCAACCCTTAAACATAGTTCACACTCGACCCCCAGGAGGTGTTACTACTAATTTGGTGCTCATTTAGGCGCATTTTCCGGGAGTTTAGAAAGTTGATGATTTATATATTTACACGCGTTATATTTTAATATTGCGACCTCGTGTCTTCGCCGCTTGCACCGCCAGATTTTAAAGAATAATTCCGAATTATTCTCCAATAAAAAACGAGCCATTTACTTTACCTTAAAGTTGTGTGTATCATAGTTTCTTGGCCAAAACATGTTGGAATGGATATTGTGGCGCTCTTATGTAAAACTAAGTGATTTAACCTTTACAAAAAAATACTACATAACATAGAAAATATTCTCTCACTTTCGTTTATTTTTCTTCACTATTTTTTTTAAATTTGAAATGGGTTTGCTCTTGACTCTAGTCTAAGTCATAGACTCTAGTCGACGATGGAGCGAGCTTACCCAGAAGAAGCCTGTTCACTCTTATTTTGAAGAGACGAGGGTTGTATTTTCATCAGTACATAACATGGGATCAACAATTTTCAAATTTTCCAAATTAAAGCTTTGTTAAGCTTACATCAAATATAAATTTTATTGACAGTTCCAAAATAATGTTTGTCCATAAGGAATTAAGACGGTATATAACTGTTTGCTTTTTTTAGGGTGGGTGAGGGATTATTGTATTGTCTGGTTCTATTTCAATCTCATCCAATTAGTCCAAAATAGCTCCATATTACGTCTTATAGATTTTGTTTTCTATAAGATGTGATTTGAATTATTTTTTTATATGATAGTCACATTTATGAGAAAGGCTACAGGCTATACGGGAACGGGAAAAAACGGGATTTGCGCGTACGAAGTAGCGGGCAGAAGCTAGTTGGTAGATGAATTAGGCAATTTTTATGAGGCTCAGGTAAAATTGAGAGTTTGTTTGTGTTGTTGTAGGAAATTGGAGGAAATATCTACTGATTCGATAACGAAAATACTTTCACTGATCAAAAGTTAATCTACCGCTAACCTTCGATTAGATGACCTAGTGAAGGTCGCGGGTAGCCGACGGATACGAGACGCACAGGACCGGTTTTTGTGGCGACACTTGGGGGAGGCCTATGTCCAGCAGTGGACGTCTTTCGGTTGATATGATGATGATGATGAACCTTCGGTTTGTAGAAAAAAATATCAAGAACACATAATTAAACGCNGGTTTTTGTGGCGACACTTGGGGGAGGCCTATATCCAGCAGTGGACGTCTTTCGGTTGATATGATGATGATGATGAACCTTCGGTTTGTAGAAAAAAATATCAAGAACACATAATTAAACGCAAGGCAAAATATCTTACAGTAACCGTAAATCAAAAACACTGGGTGCTGGCAAACCGGTCGAAGGACATTTTTGGGAAAAATATGAGAAAGAGGGAGAACTTTGTTAAACTGTGGGTGTTATATGCGGAAACAGTGCTCATCCGTGGTGCGCAGGGTTCGGGCTAGTTTAAATAAACGGCTTCCTGAGGGCATTCGCGCAGAGGTTCGTATTATCAGTACCTGAACCATTGCTGTATGGTTCACTTACTGATCGAAACGAGGAAAGAGTGTGTAATTTTAATTAATGTGTTTGTGGTATTTTTATGTGCATGTGTTTTTGTTATTATTTTATCATGTGTATTGTGAGAACCATGATCCGTTGTTGGTCGAAATAAACGTTTATTATTGTCATGATTATTAAACTGACAAAGTAATAAATACCACTGTTAGCTTTAGCTAGACAAGGATGGCAGACTGTGTTACATTTCATGATTTGCTCATTAATTCTGTTTGTAAACCAAGTTTTAGATGAGCTGTAGACAATTCATTCCACCAATCACAGCGGCCGGTCGATTCTGTAAACATGTCGAAGTGAAGGCTTGGGTGAAGTAATCACGAGATGAGCTGTCAATCCATATAATCAAGATGTCACGTGATCACGAAGTGAGCTGTCAATCCATCTTGATTATATGGATTGACAGCTCACCTCGTAACGAGTTACAATTTCGCCTATTTAACCCACTTCAAAAAAAGAAGGAGGTTCTCAATTCGGTTGTTTTTTAAATACTCCGTCATATATGATCCGATTTGAAAAACATTTTTTTCATCTGAAAGGATATACGTATCGATTAGGCCCATAGAAATCCCTTCACCCAAGCCTTCGCTTCGACATGTTTACAGAATCGACCGGCAGGTTATTCGCGTTTGACAGTCAGATTTGTCACAAATATTTTATATATTTATCCCGGAAAATTTTACGAATCATGTGGGCAGGCCACGCACCTATGCAAAGCTGCAAGAAAATGTAGCGTTTGAACGAAAATAACTAAAATAAATGAGGATGTTGAAAACTAAGCTGTC
Organism: Mamestra configurata; assembly: GCA_002192655.3. NCBI lineage: Eukaryota > Metazoa > Arthropoda > Insecta > Lepidoptera > Noctuidae > Mamestra > Mamestra configurata. The sequence continues at coordinate 12,776 of NDFZ01001827.1, read as the reverse complement.
GATTTCATCGGAATCAACATCATAATAATTAGTAATTTTCGTCTTGTTTCATCAATAACCCACAACTAATTATCTTGAGTGTGCCAAAGAATAGTAAATAAAGTTCGGGTTAATTATCTCAGAAAATTGAATATTTAAACCTTAAATAATCAAAGTTATGTTTGCATAAAATTGTTATACGATTTTGTTAGCAATTGAGTACAAATTTGGTATTATAATTTATCTATATTTTAATTCAGAATTCGACATAATTGTAAGACTGAATCATAACTCTTGCAAACAAGACGAATTTCAAATTCGTTTGCAACCCTTACATTTTTAATGCCCTTTTAATAAACATGGTCACTTATAAATCAACCTTCAAATGTCTGCTAAAAATAAGGTCTTATAATGGTTTACACTGTTGGAATTGAGTGAATGTATAAATATCCAGAATTCATTCAACAAATTAGACTCAGCAATCTGCACATACCTACACAAAATTCACTTAAATATTCGTTAAACAAATTGAGTTCTATCTTAATCCAGACCAGTAACCCTCAACAGAATACTAATTAACGACCACCCTCTATCCAATTTATCCAGACACTCGAAAGTAAACAAAGCTAGCATTCCTTCTTAGAATCCATTACTCTTGACCTACGGTAACACCTTTTATTTCGGCACATTGAATGGACCATCTACAGAGGTTGACTGGTTAAACAAGGGACTGATGGATTGTTTATGATTCAATTACAATTTCTCAATGGTCAGATAACTCCTCCCCTTTAATTCCTCTTTTAAAAGTCATACGATTATTGATATATCGGCCCACATACAAAATAAAATACTGCTGTTGTACCTATTGGTCTTATCTCTGAGCCCTGTCTTTTTTATTTTTTGTGGAGGGGAAATCATTAAACAACTTCTTCACCCACCCATGTTCCTTCAAATACCCTTGGCGTTCCAGGGCAGGGCAGGGTTACTCTTTCGGACGATTCCGCAACTCTTGGAACTGAGTCCTCTCTGCGTTTGACTTTCTAAATTGTCAACAAGACGTACATCAAGTTCAGCCTGTCAAGGCGTGCGCGCCCAGTTTCGACGCGATTTCAACAAGACACAACTAAAATGTGTGCTGACGAAAATAATGTATATATATATGGTCTACTCGTGTGTCAAGTTTATATCATGTAGATATAAACGTGACACACGGGTAGACCATATCCTGGCGGTCTATTCTGTCAACGTCTCCACGTGTAAATTTTAGTGAAGTGAGCATGAAGTGATTCCATTTTGTATGGATTGACAGCTCACTTTATGTTCACTTCACCTAAGCTTACACGGTAGATGTTAACTAAATCGCACTGCTGGAATAAGATATTTTTCTTTTCGGGAGTATGCTCCCTTAAAATAATTTAACTTTCACGTTGGCGAAGATGCTAAACGGATTCGCATTCAAATCCGTTCAGCCATTGTAAGATGATTGAATCCCTGGTTGAATCCATGGTCCGGAGCGATGAGGCTTGGGAAGCGGTCACCTCCTTCTGCGAAGCAGTAATGCTAGCGAAGGAGGAGGCGGGCCGCGCGAGGGAAAGGCAAGGCCTTCGCCCCAACCGCCGCAACAGGAGAAGACGCCCCGGGCGTCGGGAGTCGCAGGGCGAACCCCGGCCACCGTAGGCGCGAGCCTACGGACGGCGAGCATTGGGTGGCTTGCTGTCCGATCACCACCAGGCCCGGGTCGATGGCGCGTTGTGTTTCACGCGCGCCTCAAAGAGATGTCAGCATAAAAGACGGGGCCCGCTAGGGCCAAAGCCTGCCAGGGTTGCGGAATCTGTTCGAAAGAGTCACCGCGGCCCTGGAACGCAAAGGGCTTTAGAAGGAACACGGATGGGTTTTAGTCAGTAAGAGTCTGACACGCCCTTCCGCTCCACCCAGAGCGGAAAAAGTCATTCGATGATTTAACATACTTCAAAAAAAAAAAAAAAGATGATTATGATTGAATAGAAATTATCCAGACCTTACATTAATATCATTAGAATAAAAATAATCAGTAGGTCCCTGGTATAACCAATCACACTCTCACTAAATGAAAATGTGCAAAACAAATCGGTCTGGACCAAATAAGCCTTAAAGGAGTGACTAAGCTCGGAATATTTACCCGTTGTAGAGGTCGCAGTGTGGGAGGCGCGACTTCAACCATTTGGGACAATGTTGACAAAGTCATTATTGAAGGATATTGTTTTGATCGGGTTATTTGTGTTTTGTTTTGGAGTTTGTGCTTGCTTTTTTTATCTTTCGAATGGTTACATGCTAGGCTTATGAAATGATTTTTACGTTTAGCTAGACTATTTCTCATTCACCACAGGTCAATCTTACTTATGCAAATTTTATTAAGTTTAATGTAAAAAAAATCTCGTTCAAACATACATAATTGAGGGAGAAACTGTGGGTATCTTATTTTTTAACAAAGTTATCCTACTAATAAATAAACGCGAAAGTTTGTGAGGATGGGCGGATGGATGGATGTTAGTTACTCTTTCACGCAAAAACTACTGAATCGATTTTGATGAAATTTGGCACAGTAGTAGATTATAGTCTGGAATAACACAAAGGATACTTTTTATCCCGGGAATATGTTCCTTTGGGATAATTTTCGACAATAACGTNTTGGCACAGTAGTAGATTATAGTCTGGAATAACACAAAGGATACTTTTTATCCCGGGAATATGTTTCCTTGGGATAATTTTCGACAATAACGCGAGCGGAGCCGCGAGCGGCAAATAGTGAAAAATAAAAATTACATTTACGTAACACAGAAGTACGGTAATTAGAACTTGTGATAACAAATGGAATTAAAAGCGTGTTTTGTTCCCTAACTTTGTCTAAAATTATAATAGTCTCGATTCTCATATTTCGCTTCAGCAAATGGAATTAAATTCTGCTGTTAACTATAAAGTTTAAACGCAGATATTTATTACCGAAACATGAATTAAAATCTCTTCGGGCTGAGCTAAAATTAGCCTAAAAGGTACAAACTCTAATTGTGAATACACCTACTCGTACTACTGTTCTGCAGTAAATTAATTGAATTTGATTAAATAAATTATTTGAAAACTACTAACAGTAGCGAAAGTCTTAGATAGTTTAAGTCTCATTTGGGTAGTCATTGAAAGTATTTACGTGTTATGGTGGCTAAATAATAACAGCCGCATGGGTCGATCTTTAAGGTTAAGCAACGCTTGCCGAGGTTGGTCTGTGGATGGGTGAACAACGTTGGTCCCGGCTGTCATTTGTAGATATTTGGCACTCGTTACGGATAGTCAGAAGCCAAATAATCTGACACCAGTCTTGCCAAGGAGTACCGTGTTACCCAGTTAACGGGTTGTGGAGGTCTGGTAGGCAGCCGCTCAACGTGAAATACTGGTATTCAGCTGAATGCGNAGTTAATGGGTTGTGGAGGTCTGGTAGGCAGCCGCTCAACGTGAAATACTGGTATTCAGCTGAATGCCGTTTGACTGGAAGCCGACCCCAATATAATTAAGAAAAGGCTAGGCAGATGATGGTGGCAATAGATATACGTACCTACATGTTATTACCGATTCACTTAAAGTTTCCAAGGTATGAAAATAACTTGTCTATGTTTGAAAGCACGTAAGTTAAGTTTTAAAAACCGGCCAAGTGCGAGTCGGACTCTAAGAGACACTAAAGGTTTCGGTTTCTTGTATGGGAACCCTCTTTAATTTTTATTATTTGCTGTTATAGCGGCAATAGAAATACACACTCTGGGAAAATTTCAACTGTCCTGTGTACCTATGACAGTTCTTGAGATACAGCCCGCTGGCAGACATTCAGTCGGACGGATGAAAGGATGGACTAAGCGGAGGCTTAGTAATAGGGTTCCGTTGGTTACCCTTCGGGTACGGAACCCTAAGAAGTCATTTTCATTGCACATTTAAAAGTAATTACTAACGACATTGTATGGCTTGAATATACAGACGTGATGCGACGTACCATTTTTCATTGAAATTGTTCTATGGAAAATAAACGCATAGATTAATTAAAAAAATATATAGTTTCACATTGTCGCGTCTTGGCTATCTGCTTTACAGGCATTTACAAGTTCAGTTTTGGCTTAAGTCAGTAGGATGTCGTAGTATTTTTTTACAAATTAATGGAATATGATTACCTACTAAGTATTATTACAAAGTTACGGCAAAACTTCGCTCGCTCTTTTCATTATTATTTCTCAACTCCGTTGGCTTCACATGCATATTTAATGCTTGAGAATACGGAGAAAACAGTACTTACAGTTTCAATTTTAATTCTCAAGCATTAAATATTCTTCAGCGAGTTTTAGAAATGTTCTCTTAGCTTTGTATTTATATGATTGCGAAGTAAAAATCTGGAGCGACTCTAAGTTTTGTATTACCTAGAAAAATTTCTTTTATTCACTCAATTTATTTCTTAACTAATACTTCATAAACGGCGGACTCAATATTTTTTTTGTATCGTAATTTTCATCTTTGAACTTATCCTTTATTGTCAATCCTATGTATTTATTTATTTAAACTATTATGTACAGTAGTGGCCAAAAACTCAAAAAAAAAACTCAAACGCACAAATAATTTATTTAAATCAAATCATTCAGTCAATTATATTATAAGGTATTAAATGATAATGATAAATGATATTTATTTTGTAAGTAGGTTAAACATAACACTTTACACGTCAATCTTTTTTGGTAATTTTTAAACTAGATGTGGCCGGTGTTTCCTAACTGACTACTCTGAGAAGATACACCGAAACAAACTCAGAAGAAGTCCCTTTTAAAGTCCATACAATCGTACTGGTCAAATCATATGAGAACCATATAGGTTAATATCTGAAGTGGTCTTTTGAGAAAAGTACCACACAGATTTGAGTGGACTTGTCCAGTCAGTGCAAGCATTTGTCATTTATCGTGTGCTCAAACTTAGAACTATAAGAAGCTCAACGATTTGACTAACAATACCAAAGTAAGGACATTTGCATATCCCGCATAAAGAACTCAAACTGCCAGACTAACATAAAATAAACCCCTATTGCGATCTACATGGTCCTCACATTCACAATACGATATATGAACACCATGCTAATCAGTGTCTGAAATGGTCTTTTGAGGAAAGAACCACGCAGATTTGAGTGGACCTGTCCAGTCAGTACAAGCCTTGGTCAGTAGTCGAGTAGCTCAACTTATTTGTATTGTACATTCAGCTTTGGGTATAGAAGCACCAGAAGCATGATTTTTTGGTACAGTAACTTAATTCTTTTTCCTGTTTTCGAGCGGATGTTGACCCTTGAAAATGTTGTATTCATTTATCTCGGCGTCAGTGGTTGGTGATAAGCACTGTGAATGGATTTTTGAAAATTCACCGCGTTTTATGGTTTAGCATGTTGTAGGGAAGTTTGTAATTAATGGCAATGAGATACTACATTTGGGTTATTTGTTAATTTTATTTATTTATTTATTAACACTTTACGCACACAAATGTACAGAGGCGGACTTAATGCCATTGGCATTCTCTACCAGTCAACCTTTGGGTGATGCAGAGAATCGCTGAAAAATGTTGCACCTACCTAGTGGTAGGTGCAACATTTTGAATAAAAAGTGATTGATATTTAAAACACAGACAAACAAGCATTTAAATAAATAAACCGAATATTTAAACTATACATACAATATAAATATACAATAAATACTCAAATTAACAAGATAAATAGGTACACGAAATACTTAAACAATTATAACAAATAGGTAATTGGAAAACATTAGCGATGTGATGATACTACTGCCAACTTCTTACGAATATGTTCGCGAACTTTAACTTGTTGGTGACCATCCTGATTTTCTGGGGAAGCGTATTTTATTCAATTTTATATAGGTATTACTATTGAGATATTGTCTACTATTCTATTTTATCATAGTTACACGCGAGGTAAATGGCAGTGGTTTTTATTTTTAAAGGTTATTATTATTAAAAGAGGAGAAGTTTAGCAAAATAAGGTTATACAATACGGTATTTGAGAACAAAAACATTCAACGAAGGAGAACATTCAAAGAAACTTTGCTCTTATTATTTATACTGAGAAATTGAAAACACCAAAGAATCAAAGGAAAGTACCTCATCCTTTCAATATCTGAAAACAGTTTCGCGGTAACCTAAAAATAAATATGTTCTAGATAGGCACGCCCACTGTGATTTAAACGTGTCCTCTTATGTGTCCCAGTATTAATTCTAACGAGAAAACTTCAAAAGAGTCGTCCCTATCTCTTTCTGATACAAGACTCGACTTCTATTCTTTTGCACGACCCTTTAAAAGCGGATAGATTAATTTCCAGACAACATGTACAATAGCTACACAGTACTTTTTGATTTAGAAAGGTTGTTCCTTAACAAGACAATTCCCTTTCCACGCCCATCCCTGCAACAATTCGAAAAGCTCAGAATTGTCGTCTAGTCTCTAATAATAGAATCATCATCATCAGCCGAATGACGTCCACTGCTGGACATAGGCCTCCCCCAAGGGGGAGAACCCCGCCTGCCAAGAATGGCGATTATGGCAACACCCCCCGTGGCCATAATCGCCATTCTTGGCAGGCGGGTTGGCAGTCACAGGGTAGCTGTTGCAATGCACAGAGAATGCTGCTGCCCATTCTCTGGTGAGTCCCTTAGTCGCCTCTTACGACACCCACGGGAAGTGATGGGATGGTGCTATTCTTTTATGTCCGACACCACCATCATCATCTTCATCGTCATCGTCATCAGCGTCATCATCAACATCATCATCATCTTCCTGCCCTTATCCCATGTTACTTGGCGTCGGCGCAACACGTTTTTACGTCCGACACCATACAGAATAATAATAATAGAATACCTTTACCTAGTGCTAATTTGCTTGCCAAGTCATGTCAAGCCTTTATTAAGATACCGTAGGCCTATTTGCGACGCGTCTATGCAGAAACATTACCATAGAATGGCCATAAGATCCCAATTACGTTATGAGTTCAATGTAATCGCATAGCATTGTTGCGTCATGTGTCCCTGGTACTTCGGTATCGGAAACGCAGTGCTGTACTTGCTGTACTCGTACTTGACATTCGACAAGCTTTGTGATTGTTAATTTGTATTGTTTGTGATTGATGGATTAAATCTTAAATATATTAGTAGTTATTTTTTATACCTACCGATTAGAAAAACGTTGCCCCACACTAGAAATTTCTTTTGTATCGTGGGTGCGTTCACAAACATATAACTCACATACACAAACAGCCAGACCCGGAACAACTATCTGTAGGCCATACAAATATTTGTTTCGTGCGGGAATTGAACCAGCGACACGCAGCGCAGCAGTCAATCTCTCAACCACTGCGCCAACCGTGCCGGAAATAATGTCTCAGTCAGCAGCTCGTCTGTATTTTCAAAAGTTGAGCAGGTGTTTTGGGGTACTCATATTTTTGCTTATAATTTTATCCTACCTATAATAAACAGGTTAATTAAATTGATATATTTTAATGTTTATAAAAGGTTATGTCTGAAATGATCTTACTTTTCAGTCATTTCACAGAAAGCTACACTATGTATGAGTGTTCTATCTGGAAATAAACATGGTTCCTGTGTGCCACCGAAGCTGAGTTAAAGGAAAAATTCAAGATATATTCAAAGCAATTGGGGACGAATCTAGGCCCCTGGGTTTTACAATTAGTNATAAACATGGTTCCTGTGTGCCACCGAAGCTGAGTTAAAGGAAAAATTCAAGATATATTCAAAGCTATTGGGGACGAATGGGTTTTACAATTAGAAATCCCTGGGATAGGGATTATGTATGCATAACGAGTTCCTAAATTAATGCAGGCTTAAATTAAACAGAATTAGAGCTTACAAAAGACGTGACAGTAATTCACGAACAACCTTAGTAATAAAACACTCACACGATAAACTTTTTAGACACAGAGTAAATTATTTAATAAGTCGGTGAGCAGAATTATTCCTTACTAGCGAATGTCAGTTAAAATTATTTCTAACGATACACNCAACCTTAGTAATAAAACACTCACACGATAAACTTTTTAGACACAGAGTAAATTATTTAATAAGTTGGTGAGCAGAATTATTCCTTACTAGCGAATGTCAGTTAAAATTATTTCTAACGATACACGTACGAGTATATTAGATCTCTTCAAATCAGAGATCGGAATAGGTAGACTATATTTACCTAATGTTCGTGGAAGTAAGTAACATAGAGTTGATAAACCTCCTCTAAAATCCCGACAGACAAACACACACAACACGACAGAGACAAAGTCGACGATGTAGCGAGCTTACTCAGAAGAAGCCTGTTCACTCTAATTTTGAAGAGATAAGGGTTGTATGCGTTACTATGCGTTCCGGTTTTACCACGGAACAGTGAACGATTCCTATGAGATGCTCGTAGTTCACAAGCAAACCTAACCTGAGGATATCCTGCCATATCAGGATGACCTCAGGATTTTTCCTTTGTTCTAGTGATATTATAAATATGAATGTTTTCTAACATTTTAAAGCTGTTATCATAATAAAAGAGTTTGGAAATAAAACCCTGTAGAGGCGTGGCTAGTTGTAAAATATGGCTCATATTTTCGTCTGCGTTAGTCAGAAAGTGGTAACAATAATTCAATCCTGAGGCGGTCAAAGAGTACTTTTGTTGTACTATTCTAGTTGCCAACAAGAATTTTTCAAAGTACCTAGACAGTAATTTAGTAAAAATAAATAAATGGTGGTCTATGTATTTAGGTTTTTCTAATTAAACTGAAGTAATCATTGAATTCAAATCCATACAATATTATAAAGCTGAAGAGTTGGTTTGGTTGAACGCGCTAATCTCAGAAACTCCTGGTTCGAATTGAAACATTATTTTAGTGTCGGATAGCCCATTTATCGAGAAAGGCCATTTAACATCATTTTTACCGACAATCACGCAAACGAAGTCGCAGGCACAGCTAGTGTTTTATATATTATTATATACTAGCTTCTGCCCGCGATTTCGTACGCGCATATCCCATTTTTCTCGTTCCCGTAAGAATTTCGGGACAAGTTATACACCTAAACCTTTCTCATGAATTGCCGCATCTAATGGTGAAAACCGAGTTTATCGCGAACAGACAGACAGACGCGGCGGGGCCTTTGTTTTATAATGTGTTGTGATTTTACAGTCGCCACATGTAAAATACTGCATTCATTTGCATCCAGGTCGACTGGAAGTCGACCCCAACATAGTTTGGAAAAGGCTATCTTGAAAGAATCAATCATATTGAATAGATTAGCTTTTGCCCGCGACTTCATAAGCACCGTATAGCCTTCCTCATGAATGTGGCTATTATATACAAAAAGACTACGACTGGTAGTTCCAGAGATAAGCGCGTTCAAACAATTTCTTCAGCTTTATTATATTAGTACATAACATGGATAATATCTATATTATATTGCAATTCATATAATTCAATAGTGGAACTGGTATAAATATATGTACATAATAACTATAAATTAAAATGACAGAAGTAAAAGAACATAATTATTCTTTATTCTTAAACCAAGTTTTTGAGGTAGACTGTGGCTGAGGAAAAAATATTATAAAAAAATATCTTCCCAACTTTCGATGACACAGAAAGGTTAGTACAATAATAAAGCGATATTACAAACTACTTCGCAACTCAACTGAGAAGTATAAATACCTGTTATGTCTAGCCCATTACTCTTACGGCTGACTTTCCTAATTGATTGATTACGAGCTGAACTTGGCTAATATACCTTAAGAGATAAGAAGTTACCAAACGAGGCGTATTAGCGTTAGATATTAGTCTTTGATAGGTGGCCTAAGATTAGGGACAGGAAAATTATTTCCATCTAACGCGCCCAGAAAGGATTGTGGATACAACTATTGATAAACTCGCTGTTGACAATGGCTTAAAAATTAAGTTTAGGGAATATACTCACGGGATAATCTACGTCCTCTCCCACAGGACATGGTCTGCCCGTATCATGATACCAGTCGAAAGCCGTCCACTGCTAGACGTAGGCCTTCCCCTAAAGGGGGGGGTTTGCCATAATCGCCACGCTTGGCAGGCGGGTTGGCGAAAGCAGTGTAGCTGTTGCAATGCACAGAGAATGCTGCTGCCCATTCTCTGTTGAGAACCACCTCCCGGTTGTCGCCTCTTATGGCACCCACGGGAAGTGATGGGATGGTGCTATTCTTTTACGTGTGAGACCATACAGAACTCTACCCGAATGCCAAGTTTCATTCAAATCCGTTCAGCTGTTACGACGTGAAACAGTAACAAATAGACAGAAGTATTTTCGCATTTATCATATTAGTACGAATTGTTTCGTTGTTTATTCATTTCATAAGTATGATTTTTTCAATAACAGTCAGGGGCAGGTCTGTGTTTGTGCTAGGTTCAATTTTTTTTTTAACGTTGCCCCTACTTTAGGAATTTCTCCTATATCGTGGGTGCGTTTACAAACATATAAACTCACATACACAAACAACCAGACCGTGGCACTAAGCTCCATAGGACTTAAAAATAAAATGCTCAATGTCGATGAACTAAAGATATGTATCCCTTAACCCTTCGGGGAATAATGATGTTATTATTTACGAACTCCTCTGATCATTTCGGGAATTTTACTACAATTGAAAATAATAAAATAAATATAAATAGGTACTTACACCTTGCAATAAAACCAACAGTATTAAATGTCAAAGTGCGATACCGTATTCTAAACAACAAAATTGTATTTCATCAATATTGGTTGTCTTGAAATTCTAATCCATAGATCTTTTATAGAATAGAAGGTGATTTTAAATAAAATCAAAGATATAAACGTGTTATCAAATATTTGAAATACGTTTATAGTTTTTTATACGTCTCCCCTAGGGGTCGAGACTCTCGAGAGAGATTTGCATTCTCTTTCAATTGAATTCGGTTTTCAGAAAAAATATACTAAGCAAATTCAAGCATTATTAAGTTTGTTAAGAACGTTAGCAAAACTTTGCAGACGAGACAGGTAGGTACGCATATTCTTGTGACGATTAAATAATAAAAAGTAAAATCACTTCAAGTACATACAACTCAAAGATTCAAGATTAACGGCTGCTGGTAGCTGTTACTTGAAATTAAAAGTTTTTTAAGGGTTCAATATTTATTTATTTAAACTTTATGTACAATATTGGTACATGGGCGGACTTAATGCATCAAGGCATTCTCTACCAGTCAACCTTTGGGTTATAAAGACTATACTGTGGTAGGTAAAAATAATANATTTTAACATTTCGGAAAGAATATACCTACAGATAATATTTATAATACTAATAAAATACATATATATGCTAAAATAATAAACTAATAAATATGATATATAATAATCATACCGATTAAGAGAATTCATAGCAATCATGACGAAGAACGACTAAGAATGACAAGCTTTTAAGTAGTGTTTACGGATTTTACGCTTAAAGGAAAATTTTGACTCCGCCTTCTTGATGTCAAGGGGAAGCATATTCCAGAGTTTAATTTCCGAAGCTTAATCAACATCATACCAGCCGAAAGACGTGTACTGCTGTACAAAGCCTCCCCCAAGAGGAAGAGGGGGGAGTTGCCAGAATCACTACGCTTGGCAGGCGGGTTGGTGATCGCAGTGTAGTTGTTGCAATGCACAGAAGCACAGTGAATGCTGCTGCCCAATCTCTGGTGAGTCCCTTATTCACATCTTACGACACCAACGGTAAGTGATGGGATAGTGCTATTCTTTTAAGCGTAATCAACGGAATCCTATAAATAAGTCTGCGTTATACCACAGTACCTACTGTACATCCTTCCGTCTCTCAGTCGACGGGCTGGGCCTCCTGAACATTTTTTTTTATTTGAGATTTGTTGCTCTTGACTCTAGTCTAGGTCAAAGATGACAGAGACAAAGTCTACGATGGAGCGAGCTTACCCAGAAGAAAGCAGAGAAAATTGTGGGTTTGGNTTTGAAAAGATTAGGGTTGTATGCGTTCGGAAACACAGACGCAGGCAGAGAGTTCCACTCTTTTGGTGTGCGCATTATAACCTTAATATTTAGACAGTTGTTACTAAGACTGTATTTCAGTTGTCGCTATGACAACTAATCATATACATTATAATTAGTGGTACTTAATAGTTTTTCCTCGTTACTAGACGCTAGAAAACTTTTGCTAGTTCATTTAATTACTCTGTATGTTAGGTACATACAGAGTAATTAAATGAACTAGCAAAAGCAGGCATCCTGCCTGCGTGTTACCTCTTCACACTTAAACCGCTGAACCGATTTAGATGAAATTTGGTTCGGAGATAAATCAGACAGGGCTTTCGTCGGGAGAAAAAGCTTGAGTGAGTTGAACTAGGCGATGAAAGTTTGTATGGGAGCAGGTCATTATTTAATATACCCATGAACCTTTGTATTTAGGCTATTGATAAAAAAAAAAAACATAAATATGATCAAGCTTTTTTGAAAAATAATTATCTTAAAAATAAAAATGGATGTCCTAAGTAACTATTTCACGCGGACGAAGTCGGGGGCAAAAGCTTGTCTTCCATAAAATTAAATCAGAGCCAACTGGGACTAAAAGACGAAGAAAGCCTATCGAAGTTCGAAGTGGCATTAAAAGCATATAAAACCTAGTATTCAATTTTACCACCAACAATACTATCAGAAATAGTACCAAGGTACAGACATTCTCTCCATTATACGCAAATTAACAG